>RJWK010034683.1:0-22551 GCA_004363435.1 Platanista minor | reverse complement strand
CGGCGGGTTATCGCACCCCGTGGAGCCCGGTTCAAGGGCACAGTTACATGCGTGTCACCCGGTGGCTCGCCGAACCCCGAGAATCCCGGGGATTTCAGCGAGAGGCGTCGGGGGCGTCGGGGGCGTGACGTGGGCTGATTTCAGGGCGAAGCTGGGCGGGTGAGGTCCCATCGCTAGTGATGGGGCTCCCTCAGCCTCCCGTCCTGTGTCCTGGCCTCCTCCCCCCGGGCCAAGGGCGTCTGCCGCCTCCGCACACGCATGTCTCCAGAGTGGACGTCAGAGCGGACTGGGGACCTGGTGGGACCGGCTCTGGGGGTGTCTGGGGGCACAGGGCAGGTGGGAGGGGCGGGCTGAGCCTGGGGTGTGGGCGCAGGAGAGCTTTCCAGGAAGAGGGAGCCCTGGGGCGGGTGCTTGTGTTGGGGGGGTGGGGGAGGGCGGGGCAGTGGCGGGGGTGTGCGGTGAAGGTGCCGCTCTCCTGCCACGTGGACGCATCCCTGAACGCCCAGCTTGCCACCCAGGAGCTTCAGGGGCTGGACCCCAGTCCCCCTCGCCCCGGTTCTCCATCGTTTCTCCCCTCCTCCCCTGGCTCCTGTGTGGCTTGAGCTGTTGAACAGGTTAGGTTCTTGTGGAAATTAGAGCGTATCCTTCCCCACGGAACTCATGCGGACCCTTCCCAGGTCCCTGGAGGTGGAGGGGAAGCACTGCACCTCCCCTGCCCCCCCAGGCCCAGGTCAGGATAAAGGCTCCACCACGACTGGCTGCGGGTCTGGGCCAGTCGGTTCGGGCAGCCTGCTGTTAATCACAGCAAGAGTTCCTAGAGTCCATCAAAGAGAGGGAAAAGCCTGAAGGTTCCGAAAGCTACAAATTTTTTTACATTTTTCCGTGGGTTGCTTAAGTCTTTGCAGTAATTATCACATTAATTGCTCTTAAATAGCACAGAATTTGCACAGTAATGCTGGTTACAGTCTTGAGTTTGTCCAGTGCATTTCTTCCTTGGAGGCCAAAGAAAAGCATAACCATTCTCAACTTTCCATTTTTCAAAGTGTGGATTTGAAACTTTAAAAGGAAATTTGTTTTTTTTTGTTTTGTTTTTTACGGTACGCGGGCCTCTCACTGCTGTGGTCTCTCCCGTTGCGGAGCACAGGCTCTGGACGCGCAGGCTCAGCGGCCATGGCTCACGGGCCCAGCCTCTCCGCGGCATGTGGGATCCTCCCGGACCGGGGCACGAACCCGCGTCCCCCGCGTCGGCAGGCGGACTCTCAACCACTGCGCCACCAGGGAAGCCCTGAAAGGAAATTTTAAGGGGCAGTGGTGATTACTCCTTAAATGATAACTGCCTGAGTTCATGAAATTACAACTCTAGGCCTGATTTCATTTCCCGTCTGCAGCCTGAGCCCTGTCAGCATAAGCGTGCGTTATTTTTAAAGCTCCTATTTATTATCAGACTTCACTGAAAGTTTTATTTAAAGTTTCTCTGCATGTCCAACCCTTAAACGAGGCGCCTGTAATTCTCTGAAGCATTAGTTCCTTGGATTTGGCAGGAATGGAGGGAGATGCTTCTAAGTTAAGCTTCTTCAAAAATAAATAATAAAATAGTTTTGCCCTCTCCTGGAAAACAAATATAATGAACTGGGTGGGAAGCAATGTGGTGTTTTTATCAAATAAAATCTAACCAGACCAAATCACTGACCTTCCATGATGGAATAACTGGCTCTAGAAACTACAGGACAGTTGATAGAATTCCGTTCCACCTATGTACGGTTTTTATCCGAGTTCATTTCATTCGCTTTCTAGGGGCTGGTGACCCAGGTGAGGCCCACCCGCACTGCTGGTTACTTCACGGGAGGAAGCTCATGCCGAGGCCGCCCCGGTGCCCCCTGGAGCCCACCTGGCAGCACGTGGCCCACTCCCCTCACTTAGCCTGTGCTTGCATCTGCCCACATACCTGAGGTCCTGGGAGGGGCTGTGCCTCCCTTGGCAGGTCGTTTGGGGAAGCACCGTGCATCCTGGCCCCACTTAGCATTCACGGGCGTCAGCACATCCAGGGTTCTGCGAGACCCGCTCCACAGGGTCGAGCCAAACCCCTCCTTTGCCCGACAGCTGCCGACGTCCCGTGTTCAGGCAGCATCCTTGGAGACACGCAGGTCCGCTCTAGCTGAGGTGTCCCTCCCGTGATGGCCACAGCTCTCAGGAGGCACCCCCGGGCCATCACAGGTATGCATCCTCGCAGGGGATTTCAGTGGGGAGCCTGAGGATGCACGTGAGAAAACTACCAGATGCCGTCTTCACGGGGTGCCGGGAGGTCACGTGACATCTGAGGAAGAGTCCCGAGCTGCAGGCAGGGAGCGTGGGCGAGTGATTGAGGAGGTGGGCTCGCAGCCCGTCACCGAGGGGCGCCACGGAGCGACAGGAAACGCCCTGTCCTCCCAGCCCACGCGACTGGAAGACAGGGTGAGGTACAGGGAAAAGCTGTTTTTGGACCGTGGACATTCAGGCAGCAGGCACTGGTGCCAGAGACAAGGGAAGCTGGCAGAATTCACAGCTGGAAATCCCGGGAACCTTGGTGGGGTAAAGATTCCTTAGGCACAACATGCGTGAACTGTTACAGGAGAAATTGACAAGATGGACTTCATCAAAATTAAGTCTCCGCTCTTCTAAAGACAATTAAATGAAAAGGCAGGCTGGGAAACAGTCTTTTCAGTGCATGTATCTGATAAGAGCTCTGTACCCAGAATGTTTCGTGATCTCCAAACAACTCGGTTTTTTAAGAAAAGGCTAAGATTTGAACGTACATCACACAAGTAGATGTAAGAACAGCCCATGAGCACATGAAAATATATTAACGTCGTTAGTTACAGGAAACGGAAATTTTAACCCCGCTTGGAGGCCAAGTTAAGACAGACCGCTCTAAGTGTCAGCAGGAAGCTGGGGCTCCCGGGACTTACTGCTCCTGGCTGGAGTGCACAATGGTGAAACGAGCCCAGAAGACAGTTGGTCGGTTCTTCATACAATTAAGCGTGCAGCCCAGCAACCCTCCCCTCCGAAGCCTGCTCCCTCCTTTATCTGCGGTGAGGTCCACTGTGCCACGCCCCTACCGCCCCGGGGTTTGGGGGTGGGGGGCTCGGGCGGCCCAGCCTGGGGGCTGATGGGGGGATGGGGGTCTGCGCTGGGACCCTGGAGGAAGCCACCCAGTCGCACGCTGGAAACTGCCCTCAGCAGAATCAACTGATAAAAGGGGTGGTGATGATGTTTGTAATTTGGTTGAAAAGCCAGAGGAGTTTCTGGCACAATAACAAGGGTTCTCATCGACGCTCTTTAAGAAAATAGAGGCTCCTCGGGCCTGTGCTGTGACACTCGTGAATCCCGGTGCAGGAGGGTCACTCACTGGGCCGGGTGCACGTCCAGCTTGGTCCTCGTGCGTCGGCTGGCTCCAGGGGATGTGGGCCGGGTTCTGCCTGGGTTCCTTGGCCCTTTCAGCCCCCTGAGTCCTAAGGGGACTAACCACAGCAATTAGAGATTCAGAGGAAAGTAAAGAGCATGTGCTTGTTGAACCTGATGCAGAAGTTAGAGGTTGAACCTGTAGGTAGAGAATCTGGAGCCGTCAAAGTGCAGGCTGACACAGGACGGCTTACGGGAGACTTGAGCCAGGGGACTCAGGGGGACGCGGGGACGGCACACAGGCCCGTGACGAGGGGCGGTCAGTGTCATCGACCACCAGGAAATGCATATTTTAACCACAGTGAGCTGCCCCTCCACACCTATCAGAATGGCTGAGACACCTGTGACAGCACCAAATTATGGTGAGGATTCAGCATCCGGATCCCTCATACATGCTGGCAGGGACGTAAACTGGTGCAGCCGCTCTGGAAAGCAGTTTGGCAGTTTCTTATAGAACTAAACATACAGCTGGCTGCCCTATGACCCAGTGCCTGTACTTGTGGACATACGATCCCAGGTGACACCCGTGTCTGAAATAAGTGAAACTTAACCTTGAAAAAAAACCTGTGCAGTGGATGTTTATAGCAGCTTTATTTGTAATAACGGGACACTGGGAACGACCCAGATGTACTTCAGAGAATGACCGGGGTGCAGAGCTGCTCTGTCCACAACCACGAGTGCTCCTCAGCAACCAGAGGACGGCCTGTCGTGTGGCCACACCTGGGTGCCCCTCCAGGGACTGGGGCTGAACGAGAAGCCGAACCCCAGGGTCACCTGCTGTGTGGTGTGTGCGTGTCACCTTGAAGTGACAAAAGGTATAAGATGGAGGACAGTTGCCAGGGGTTCAGAGGGGCTGGGAGAGAAGCAGGCTTCAGGGGGTCCTGGAGGGCTTGGATGCTGTGTCTGGACCGTGTCAGTGTCGGCATCCCGCTGGAGACTGGCTGCAGTTTTGGAGATGCTGCCTCTGGGGAAAGCTGGTTAAAGGGTCCCCATGATCTCTCTGTGTTACTTCTGATAACTGTCCTCACTTCTGCAGTGATCTCAAAATAAAAGCTTTAGTTACAAAAAGAAAAAAAAAAACAATGGATCCTGCTGCCTGTCAGCATTTGTGGCTTGTAGACCTTGCTCCTGTACTGTGGGTAAGTATTCAGTTTTAGGACAAGTCGTGCTTGGTTGCCAACTTGTTTTTGTTCTGTTTAGGGTTTGACCTTTGGCCTCTGGTTCAGAGGTGTGCTCCGGTTCCCGGGGGTGCTGGGTCCCCCGTGTAACCTCCCTGCTCTCCTCCAGGTACGCGACGGTCTACACCATGTTCCCTGTCTTCTCCCTGGTGCTGGACCAAGACGTGAAGCCCGAGATGGCAATGCTGTACCCAGAGCTGTACAAAGACCTCACCAAGGTGCGGCCCCAGTTAGGCATCAAGAGGGAAAACGGCGTTTGCTCAAACGTTTGCAGTGCAGCTCTGATACCACGCGTAGAATTATAATTGCGAAGGGTGCTCATAACCGTTTGTGGAACTTCTGTGGGTTTAGAACCGTGGCTGAGGGCTCCCTCTTTCTGGGTCAAGGGCGCTTTGAGCGGGGGCTCCCGGTCAGCATTGCGCACTGGGCGGGGCCAGCTCCCTGTCCACCTGGAACAGGCCCGGCCTTCGAGGCAGTAGGGGCCTGGAGCCTTGACCAGAGCCCCTCTGAATGCCCACATCTCCTCCGGCCGTGGACTTCAGAATTTTGTCTGAAAGGGATCTGCAGTATGTTTCTGTCCCTGAGACTCGCGTGCTGTTGTCACGGTGACGCTACCGAGGTAGAAGTCCACTTCCCTGAGCTGCGCAGGCTTCATTCACGCAAGCCCAGAACTGCTCTAGGACGGGTAAACATTCCCGAAAGAAGTTTTAAATTTATCATGCTTTTTCATGGAAGCATATCTCTGTAGCATAGAAAACATGCTCCACTGGGGGGAAGACATGCCCAGCTCCCCACACACAAACCATGGTGACCTCAGAACCTTCCAACACTGACTGACATATATACACTAATATGTATAAAATAAATAACTAGTAAGAACCTGCTGTATAAAAAATAAATTTAATTTAATTAAAATAAAAAACAAAAACCTTCCAACACTGAGAACAAAGTCCACGGACCCCCAATTAAATTTAGGTTTACAGTTGAATACCTGAAGTTACCGACTCTGCTTTTTTTTTTTTTTTTTTTGCGGTACTCGGGCCTCTCACCGTTGTGGAGCACAGGCTCCAGACGCGCAGGCTCAGCGGCCATGGCACACGGGCCCAGCCGCTCCGCGGCACGTGGGATCTTCCCGGACCGGGGCACGAACCCGTGTCCCCTGCATCGGCAGGCGGACTCTCAACCACTGCGCCACCAGGGAAGCCCCCGACTCTGATTTTTAAAGCTGTAGCCGTGTGTTGTAACGGAGAAAGAATCAGATTAGGCATTAACAGGTAGACTCGCCCAGCTAACCTCTACGCGGTCCCAGGGGTGTTGGGTAAGTCACGTAAATCTTTGGATTTGATGGTGTTATTATAAGAATTTGATGAGATTACGATTTTTTTTTTTTTTAATTTTATTTATTTTGGCTGCACTGGGTCTTCGTTGCTGCGCTCGGGCTTCCTCTAGTTGCGTCGAGCGGGGGCTACTCTTCATTGTGGTGCGCGGGCTTCTCATTGCAGTGGCTTCTCGTTGCGGAGCACGGGCTCTAGGCGCGTGGGCTTCCGTAGTTGTGGCACGTGGGCTCAGTAGTTGTGGCTCGTGGGCTCTAGTAGTTGTGGTGCACGGGCTTAGTTGCTCCGCGGCACGTGGGATCTTCCCGGACCAGGATTGAACCCGCGTCCCCTGCCTTGGCAGGAGGATTCTTGACCACTGCGCCACCAGGGAACTCTGAGATTAAGACTTTTTAAATCCATTGAAAAAAATAGAAAATGCCTGTATTACTTCTATAATCAGGGCAAAAATAAAGCTAGCTCCACAGTGTAGTATAAAATAAGATAAAATAGCAAACATTATATTTGATAATATAATATTTTACTTGATAATAAGATATAGATGTGAGACACATATAAAGCATTATTATCATGATAAAAATATCATTGTGAATATTACAAGTAGAAGAAAAACTTTCTGGTTTAATATAGTAAGATGGTGAAACCACCGTCATTCAGTGAAGCAGCATAGGATCAAAGATCCGAAAACTACAGGAGGCTATTGCGAATAATAATACTTTCAGTAGATTGCATGTTTCCTTATTTCCAGTGGCTCCAGAAATGTTTCCCTAAATGCTGCCTCACAGATACGAAGGGGAAGCAAGCTTTTTATGAACGTCAGTGTAGGGGCTCGGTGGCTGCTCAGGGTTAAGGTCACTGCAGGTGAGGCCAGGTGATGCTGCCAGACCGTCAAGGTGGGAGGACTTCTAGCAGGACTTCAGGTTCCCCACCAGTGAGGGGACGCGCCGCTTTCACTGTTGCCCACCGGAACCTTCTTTGTGGTTGCCACGTTACTCTAGTGATGAAAGCAGGCTCCCGGGGTCACAAGCGTCCAGCAATGAGTCCCAGCTCCCCTCTGACTGTAGCCGCGAGGTGGTGAATCCACACCATTAGCTGATACATTTGAACCTGAGGGGATGTTAGGACACCACGTCCAATTCCAAGTAAGTTGGGTCTCGTTAAGGGTGCTGGCTTTCCATTCTTGTTCGGGTGACCGACAGAATAGTTCAATATCCTAAAGTCAGGACCGCATTCCTAATTTTTTTGACAAGAGTTCAAGCACTTATTTTCTCTAGACTCCTTTTCTTCAAGATCCAGAATCTGTACTTTCTGTCTTTAAAGTATGTATTTCTTTAAAACTTGCATACACTCTAAATCCTTTGAAAATAAAGTAGCACTAAGACACTCAACCAGTTAACTTGATAAGAGGTGGGTATTTTTCTTATTGAAGCTAGAGAAACATTCTGAAGCTTTACGTTGCTTCTGAGCCCAGCACTCTGCACCCGCTGGGGACAGGCAGTCTGTCTGAGTCCGCCACTGTGGGTGGCACGGTTGAGGGTCCCGTGCCGGGCACTTGTAAAGACCTAGAAGGCGCTGCTTCTGGTCTCCACAAGCCTTCAGTCGGGAAAAGAAAACATGAATTCAGGGTAAATTAAATGATGGTTGGACAGTAGCAGAAAACAAGCCACGGGCTGGAATGCAAGTTACTGTCCAACAGATGATTTATCTTGTAAGTTCTGAGCAGAAATCTCAGGTCACGGTAAATTCATTAAATACCGCAAAGGTAATCAAGGGAAGCAGCGTGCACGTCCCTTGTAAAACAGAAAGGAAAGAACTCTACTTTGAAATAAAATATCCTGGTTTTATACTTATTTCATAGCCAGTCTTTTTATGCTAAGAGTATAAATGCTCCAAGCATCACCAATCTGACTTAGGGTTCTAACGAGATTAGGCGATCCTGAATGTGAGCATTTGTTCTCTGCTCTGTCTCCAGGGCCTAAACCTGGACACAGTGTCTGTTCAGTAATTGGTGAATGAACCAGGGAAGGGAATGAATCAGTTAAACAAAGAGGCAACGGTTTCCTTCCTCTTCCTAAAACCATATATAGTTCTCATTCCTTACAGAAAAGGGTGTATTTGTAACGATGTTTGGGTCACGTTCTGCTTTGAGCTGTTGAGCTTTACTCACGGTGAGTGCAGTCACTTGTGATTTTCTGGTGCTGCCAGTGAGAGGGGAAACATGTACTCATCCCTCTCCTGACCCTACAGATGACTTTATTTGTCCTGAATGGTCTGTGGCCTCTTATGAAAAACCACCTGAGCCTGAGCCCTGGGGTCAGGACTTAGGTGACCCGTGGTCAGCTGAGCCAGCCTGTGTGGTCCTGAAATAGTTCAGCCTTGTAGCTGTGAGTTCAGTTACCAAGTCATAGAGTTATGTTCATGATAAATTAAACTACTCACTAACTACAGAGACACTTGAGTTACAGTTGTACTGATTGTCAAGACATCAAGTAGGTGATGTACTGTCCTTCATAAAAGCCCTTGAAACCATTAGACGTTGACCTATGAGGACCTACCTCACTATTTTTATTTTCTGTTGAATAGTCTCAAAATGGTTTTAGCTTTTGAAATGTGGATTTGTATCCTTATATAATTTTACAAGTAACAGTGATAAGGCAAGGAAAGGAAATTAAGGGCTATAGAAATTTAAAAGGAAGAAATAAAAACATCTGTTTGCAGATGCCAGAATTGTCTATGTAGAAAATCCCAAATAATCCACAAAAAAACCCTCCTAGACTAGTAAGTGTAGTAAGGTTGCAGGATACAAGGAAAAAATATTTTTAATGATTTCTCATTCTCTGTAGTAGCAATGAACAATTGAGATCTGAAAACAGTTTTAAACACTGTTTATTTATAACAGCATAAAAAAGTGAAATACTTTCGTATAACTAACACAATATGTGCAGGATCGCCATGCTGAAAATTGTAAAACTGGCTGAAAGAAACCCTAGAAAGGCATAGATGAATGTTCGTGGAGTGGAAGTCTCAGTGCTGTTGAATACTGACAACTGATTCTAAAGTTTATACGGAAAAGCAGAGGAACTAGAATCACCAGAACATATTTGAAAAAGAAGGGCCGAGTTGGAAGCCTCCCAGTGCCCGGTTTTTATCGCTGGCAAAGGGTAGGCACACAGGTCAACGGGGTAGAGCAGAGAGCCCAGAACCACAGCCACGCACGTCAGCTGGTCTTTGACCAATGTGAAGGGGGGAATCCATCGGAGGACGGCCGTCTTGTCAACAGGTGGTGTCAGGACAGCTGGTCACCCTCGGTCCACACCTCAGGTCTCACACAGAACTTCACTCACAGTGGGTCATAGACCTAAATGTAAAACGTAAAACTATAGACCTTCTAGGAGAAAGTACAGAAGGAAATGTGCATGACCTTGCGTTAGGCAAAGAGCTTTTAGATATGGGGTCATAAAGGAAAAAATTGATAAACTGGACTTTATCATAATTACAGACTTTTTTCCTGTGCATGACACTGTTACGAAGATGGAAAACAAACCCCAGACTGGTAGAAAATATTTGCAAATTACACTTTTGATAAAGGACTTGTATCCAGAATATATAAAGAACCCTCAAAACTCAAAAAGAAAACAACCCAAGTTTTTAGATGGGCAAAAGACCTGAACTGACACCGCACCAAAGATGATGATGTACAGACGGCAAGTGATCACTTTTTTGAAAAAACGCTCAACGTCATTTTTCATCGGGGAATTGCAAACTAAAATGAGATACCACCTCAATCGTTAAGAATGGCAAAAATGTAAAACCGCCACCACCAAATGCTGGCAGGGATGCTCAGCCGTGCTGGTGGGGACTCAGGCTGGTGCAGCTGCCCTGGAAGACAGCTTGGCGGTTTCCCGTAAAGTTAAACATACACTTGTCAGGTGACTCAGCAATCCTACTCCTAGGTGTTTACTCAAGAGAAATGAAGAGGTACGTTCACACAAAATCACGTGCAGAAAAGTTGATGGTGGCTTTGTCGTAATTACCAAAAACTGAAACGACCGGCTGCCCTCCCCGCCCCCGCCCCCGCCCCCGCGAGGGCGCAGCCACACAGTGGGAGCGTGTCCGTGACGGGAGAAAACCCGTCCGTTCAGCAACGCAGACGACTCTCAGATGCATTTTGCTGCACAGAAGCAGCCAGACTCAAAAGTGAGTGTGACCCCAGTGACCTGCTGCTCTGGGAAATGCACAGCTTTAGGGACAGAGGACAGATGGGCGGGCGGCCGCCCGAGGTTTGGGGTGGGAGGGGGTGACTGGAAGGGGTCAGCGCGGGAGCTTTGGGGTGAGGGACTCTTCTGTCGCACTGTGGTGGGTGGAGACTGGACATCTGCCAGCACAGAACCGTCCACCCAGGAGCTGGCATGCAGACTGGGGCAAAGGGCTCCAACCGCAGGACACACGAGCCACAGAACCACAGCGGGGGTTGCTGCCCTAAGAAGCCTCGGGGAGAGCGTCCATGAGTGCCTGGGGAGGGGGCTGGGGACAGACAGAGCCGCCGCCGGAGACAGGGCTCCCGCCGCGGGACGCGGCACCGCAGGGCCCCTGCACTTGGCGAGTCGGCGGCAGCGTGTCTGGTGCAGGTACAGACAGAGGCAGGGAGGAGGACCTGTGTGCCACGCGTGCCAGGGTCTGTCCCCGAGCACGGCTGTTTTCTTCCATTGAGAAACGATATTGCCTTTTAACAAATGATGACATGTTTGAAGGTTGATGTCCACACTCGCACGCAGTGAGGCCTCGGGCTCAGCCAGGACGTTCTCAGGTGGCCCCTCGGGACCAAGCTGCTGCACCCGTCTCTTTCAAAGGTGTCCGTGGATGCCAGGTGGACGGGATTCAGCCTCTGGGTGTCCTTGTGCTGGCGCATCCCCCTGTCCTATGTACGGTTCATTCTTCCCTCGTGCCGTTCAGCATCACGTGCCACCTCTTCCTGGTGGGGATGCCCCGCATCCCAGCAGAGCTTTGGTCTCATCCGTTAGGCCTAGCTGCAGCGTGGCCTTGAGGAAGTCACCAGCTGCCCGTGCTTCTCCATCCATAAACGGAAACGATGTCTGTGGGCTGTGCCGGCGAGCGGGAGACGCGGGGGACGAGCGTGATGGTCTGTGAGTCCCGTGCCGCGGCCTCGCCGGGCTTCGTCCCGACACCCTCATCCACAGGCCTCGGGGACGTGCGCTGCCTCGACCAGCCCTTGGCAGGGACGGGCTGGGCGGCGACTTGTGACCCCAGCTCCTTCTCAGATAGAAGCGGCTTCGGGAGTGCGGTCGGACAGACGCAGGCCGAGTTTTCAAGGTGAAGGTTGCTGTGCCAGAAACCCTTGTTTGTGCTGGGCTTGTTGATATGGCACCTTTTCCAGAAAGGACCTCGGGGCCTAAATTCTGACTTCAGGTGTGATAGACCGTCCTTTGTCACCTAAGGGCACTAAGAAGTAGATATAGGAAGATTTGTTCCCAAGAAGTAAAGAAGAAATAAAGGGAAATGGTTTTTACTGTGCAGAATAGTGCGTTTCAACGTTTTGTTTTATACACGTCGACTCCTGGGTCACTAGGAAGCCCGGGAATGGATAGCCGTGGCTTAAGGTCACTAGAGGTCAAACAGAAGAGACCACTCACCCCTTTACCATAAGCTGAGCAGGCCGGGCGGCCCGGGTGCACCGGAGGAGGACGGTGGCTGGATCAGTACGTGGGTTGGGCTGGGGGCCTGGGGTCTTTTACAAGTCACCCGCACGTAGCTCCTTGACAACGTGTGTTCTGCTCTGTTAACTAAACTGCTCCCCTGTCTACCCTAGGGAAGATCCTTATCCTGTAAGACCTTCCTCGTCTGGGTTTTAATCAGTATTTACCAAGGTAAGATGGACCCGCCTTCTCCTGCACTGAAGCTTTTTTGTCATCTATGGGCAATATTGTTTTCACCTCCCAGTTAAGTTCCAAAAGCTTAACATTTCATCAGCAGTTGAATATTGCTTTCAGTTTATCTTGTGAATCGATACCCCAGCAGCTGGTCCCGCGGGCCTCTTCACAACGCAGCGGGGGTTGGCATTTTTACTGGTGCAGGCCACCTAAAAACTGACCTGTTTTTAAATAAAAGACAATCCAGAAAAATTTAATCAGCACTTACCACACTGCCTACGCCCCACAATGGCTTGCTTTCTTGGCGTGGTAACCAGACTTCGAGAAATATGAATTACGAAGTCAGAAGTCACCAGCTGCCCTCCGCTTGGTGTCCCAGACAAATGGGAGCCTGTGGACGGTGGTTAGCAGACGGCCCTGGAAGGCGACCTGGAAGGTGACAGCCAGCGCGTAGTTACTAACTGGCGTGCAGGCACGGTTCTCCCCCCAGACTCTGCCAGTCCACATCTTATTTTGTCCCCAGTCCAGAGTTTACACGGATCACTGGGTGCGGGTGTGCACAGCCCGTGTCTGTCAGTGTCCGCGGCTCTCGCCCCTCATACAGTAACAGAGCCGCCGACCCGAGTAGGAAGGTCGTCGTGTCCAAAGCCACACCACTCACCCTGGCTGTTTTCCAGGCGGCATCCTCATGTCCGGGGCCCTGGTGCTTTTCGAGTCCGAGTTTGTGCACGTGGTGGCCATCTCCTTCACGGCCCTCGTCCTCACGGAGCTTCTGATGGTGGCCCTGACCGTCAGGACGTGGCACTGGCTGATGGCGGTCGCTGAGCTGCTCAGCCTCGGCTGCTACGTGGCCTCGCTCGCTTTTCTAAATAAATATTTTGGTAAGTTGCTTTAGACTTCTTTTCTGAATAGCTGTCTATTACTGGTTTTTAAACGTTTTCTTTGTTGCTTCTAATACGTTATCTTAGATTGCAGATCGTAATAAAACCCACATCAGACAGCTTCACAACACAGAGCTTATTTCTGTGGAAAGATTAAACCCCTTGCAACAATACATGAAGTCGTGCCGAGTTCTCCCCACAAGAGCTGTATTGTTTGTCCCTTTTCCTGACGGAGGCCGCTGAGGCTGCGGGGAAGAGGGCTTCCAGGATGGGGCCCGGCGCCGCCTGCCCTCCTCCCCCGGAGCCACGGGGCCCAGCTGCCTGGGTCCCGAGCGGCGTCAGAACCTGCAGGCGGCACGTGGCCCGGGTCACTGTGCCCCTGCCCCCTTCTCGCCCGCCCCCATTACCAGCAGGGCCCTGAGGGAGGGGGGCTGCCTGCTGGGTGTGAGCGCTGGCTGGAGCGGGAGGGAGGGTGGGTCTGGGGGGGGGGGGGGGGGAGGGTCACCCGACATGGCCCTGGGGGAGAGTTGAGCTGCCCTGAGTGCGTTCGCACGGCCGGCCCCAGTCCCTCTCCAAGACTCCCGCTTCCCGTCCACGGCCGGCGCGCGCTCTGATCTCGCCTCGCCTGAGGCGCCTTGTCAAACCCAGCTCTTCACTCTCCACTGTCGGAAAATTCATCTAAGGCAAGGCAGAGCCCTGACCCTTGAAGTCAAAAGTCGGCATCTACTTCCTGTTCCTAACGCCAGCGACTTGGGACGAGCAGACTTCACTGGGGTAAAAGATGAGAGCCTCATATTTCTGTGAAGTGGAGGAGAGCAACGGACCATAAAGTTACTTTTGGTGAAAAGTGAGGGTAACCTCACTTTTCACGTATCGTGAAAACATCTCCACCCTTCACACCAGAACTATAAATTGCAAAATGAATGTTTAGGCACGTTTCGACAGCGGGAATGTATGACTTTTGTGCCTCTTCTATAACTTTAACGTATTATAGATGGTAGAGACGTAAAAAGAATTCCATCATAAAAGCAGAAGTTGGGTGAATTCACATCCAAGTATCTACTCGATGGTGAGTACGTACATAGGAGAACTATTACAAATTCGTGTTTTTGCATTAAAAGAAACATTCACCAAAAAAATAGCCATGGCACATAAGTGGTTATTTTCAAATTATAATATCTTGGTTACTTTGTTTTGAGAATAGACGTTTGCTTTCCTGCGTGAACGCGAATTAACGCTCTTGGACGGAGCGGTGTTGGCTTCTTCTCGGGCATTTCGCTGGGCCCGCAGCTCCTTCTCCCAGCATGTGTGCCCACAGCACGAAGCAGAAGCTACAGCTGGGACACCAGCCGCAGGGCCGCCCGGGGCCCCGTGTGAAGCAGGCACAGGCAGGGTGTCTCGTGGAGCCTTCTCGGGTCATTGACGCTACCACATGCTCCAAGACTGCAGAAACTTAGCAGAACGCCGTCACTCCAGAGGCTCGACTGATAAGAGCCCCGCCTCTCCTCCTTGTGGCGTTTGCTGTGGCCTCCTCCCGCCTGGCGACAGCGCAGGAGGCCCTGGGCCCCGTCGGGGTTCTGTGGCTCATCAGAGGGGACGGTGCTGGGCGTCCTGCATCCGCCGCTGCGCACCCGTGTCCGTCAGGCGACCGTGTGTTGTACCCGCAACATTTTGCCATTAATTTTTATAGCGATTGGACCCCTGGAAAACACTTCCCGGGTTTTTTACAATGTGCTTAAACACAGCCTGGGACCCCGTGTGCCCTGCACGCAGACCCGGGGTTTCCCTGCACTTTCCTGGGCCTCAACGTCCATGAGCCTACCAGGCTGCTTCGTCCCACTTCCGACGGCAGTCTCCAGGCGTGGCTGTGCTAGGATCGGCTGCCCGTCGGCTTCTCACGTGGCGCTTCACCCACAAGGATTAGAACAGCCGTTAACCCTGGGAACACCACCCTGTGGTGGCAGGACCGAGGGGCACGGGAGGTGGGCTCACGGGGACAGCTCTGCCAGTGGCCTCAAGGCCCCGACGCCCAGGGTCACCTGTCTTCAGGAAGATGAGCCCGGACGGTCTGAGCCAGCCCCAGGCTGCGTTGCGAGGTTCTGCCTCTGGGCCAAGCCCGCGGGCCATGCAGCGCCTGCCCCGCGCAGCTGGGGCTTCGTGTCTCCTGTTAGAGGAGCCCCTGCCCCTGGTGTGCATGGAAAGCAGTGCTGTAACCCAGACCCCGAGCCTCCACCAGGCCCGCCTCTGCGGCGCCCTGGGTGCCTCTGACACCTGTTCCTGGGTTTCTCTCCCACAGATGTTGCCTTCATCACAACTGTGACCTTCGTGTGGAAAGTGTCAGCGATCACGGTGGTCAGCTGTCTTCCTCTCTACGTCCTGAAGTACTTGAAGCGGAAGCTGTCCCCTCCCAGCTACTCCAAGCTCTCCTCCTAGGGCCACGCACCTGCCACGGAAGGTTCCAGCACCCTCGGGCCCGTTTCTGTGATGCAGGGTGCGCAGCGGCGGCTGCTGAGAGCGGGCGTGAGGCAGGAAGGGCCCGGGAGGCGGCCAGGGTGGGGCTCTGCAGACAGTCGCGTGCCGTATCCGTGCGGGGGCTGGATTTCCTCTCCTTCCCTTTTTATTGTTTCTCCCAGTTTAATTTCCATGTCGATCCAGCTTGACTTGCTATTGAAAATGAGCCCTAATGATTTCACTGCTACTGTAAAGCATCCATCCTTGTCTGCTGTTCCGAGAATTGAAATGAAAGGCCACTTAATGTTCTGCGGTTTCCTAACATTCAAATTCTTTCTCTGATGTTACAATATGGAAAGGCGTCCCCACTTAACCAGAATAAAGTCTCGATGCTGTAAAGGCCTGTGTCTGTGCCGCTGCCTCCCCGCCAGTCCCTCCCGCGGGCCACGCTGGTCCCGGCGGCGCCCACGCGCCCACGGCAGCCACGTGGCACAGGGCGGGGCATTTGCCCACAAGTCCACTGCAGCAACTCAGGTACGTCCCGAGGCTCTGCTGTTAGTCAAGCCCGTTTCTGAGTTCCCATCCGTTCGACGTTTGCGAAATCACACAACTGCACACCACGTTGGCGCCTGGCTCCGGCCGCCTGGGCCCCCGCGGCTGTGGGCGCAGCGCCTCGCCGATGCTGGGCCGGAAAAACGCTTCCCTGAGCGGCTGAGTCCTTTTGTTCAAGGGGCACTTCTGGGCGGGGAGCGGCTCCAGCGCTGGGAGCTGCTCGGGGTCTGAGCGCAGTGCCGCGACCCTCGGTGTGCCCGAGGCCCCCAGGGCTGGGTCCCAGAGGAGGAGGAGTGATGCCCACAGCTGCCCAGACTGTCCCACTAGCACCTCCCAGGTGGCCGGTCCTCCCCTGCCCACCGGGCGTCGCTGTTTCAGCTCGTCGCAGAGCTGCGGGTTTGCGGGGATCTGGGGCCAAGGGAAGAGCTTGTGCTCAGGACCCAAGGGGGACCTGGGGGATGCCGGTGGGGCTGAGAGGGGACAGGCGAGGTGGGCTCACGGGCTGTGCCAGCCACGTGCCCTGAGAAATCCTGGGCGTCTCACCAGGGGTTGGGCGCTCACCCACGAGGCCTGACGGGGGCAGGTGGACGGGCTCCCCGCCTTGGAGGGCCCGAGAGGAGGTGCCTGGGGGTGGAAGGGGCTGGAAGGCCCGCGCGCAGAGTGAGCGCGGCCGCGGCGCTGAGGGAAAGGGTGACAGGACGCAGGCGACCAGGAGGGGGCGCTGTTTGCAGGCCGGTAGGTGCGCCCCGCGGAGGATGCGGGTGGGCGGGCGTTCTCCCTGAGAGCCCAGGTCCGTAGTTTGACTGCAGCTGCGTGGGGGGAGCGCTGGTGACGGAGGGAGGGGCCGGTGGGTGTGAGGAGGGCCCAGTCTCCACCACCGTGTCCCCGAGAGCCTGGACACCACTGGCCCCCGTTACTGTGTGACATAGACGGATGGGAGGGGGGTCAGATGGACAAGTGGAGGGAGGGTGGGCCGGTGGATGACGAGTGGAGGGGCGGACAGGCGGGTGGGTGGATGACCGGCGGGTGGAGGGATGAGGGGGTGGGTGGGCGGTGAACGGCTCTTCCGCAGCCCCTGGAGGTGGCCCCGTCCTGTTCCAGACTCGTGACCGTCATCAGCGTCTCTGAGTCAGGGCTGCACCGCGTCCGCCAAGCCTGTGAACTCGCCCAGCGGCACCCCGGAGGACTGGGCTGTGGGCTGCGGAAGTGGCCTCTGCTCCTTCCAGCTGAGACGGCCTGCCTCACCTGCCCGGGCCCCTGCTGGGCCTCCTGCTGTGGGAGGGCTCAGGGACCCCACCAGGGAGTGCCCCGCCCCCACGCCCGTGGGAGGATGGCCGGAGCTCCCTGCACTTCAGGCCTGTCCCCTGAGCCACGTGGGTGCAGGCGTGTCCCCACGTCCTGTCCGGGGGCCCCTGGGAGCCCCCCTCCTGCTGGCCCCCCTCCCTCGCTCCACCGAGAGGCCCTGGAAAGGCCCCTGTGCTCTGTGGACCAGGGACTTGGGTCAGGGCCTGCTGCCTTGTCACCCCATCCCACTGGAACCCCAGATGGTCCAAGGGCGGGACCCCGAACAGAGCTGGGGCCCCTCCACCCCCTTCAGGCTCCGAGTACACCGGAACCCGTGAGAGGCCCAGCCCAGGCCCTGGGACGGGGTCACCCGCTCGAACCCAGCATCGTCCCCCCGGACGCGGCCTCGGTCTGTCCACTCGGCCTACCAGGCCACGCCTTGGGGGGTCACTGCCCCGGTGACTCGGTGCCCTGGCGCCCCCGGCCTTGTCCCCATCCCAGGACAGCGCCGGACAGACAGTGAGGGATGGGGAGACTGAGGCTTGGGGAGGGTTAAGGGATTTCCCCACCTCGCTCACGGCAGCATCCCCAGCCCGTGCAGGTAAGGGCTGGGCGGGGACCCCGGGGCTCTCGGGCACAGGGTCAGGCTTCTGTTCCCCTGTAGCCACAGCGACCACACACCCCCTTCCTGCACGCGAGCCGCCTGGGGACACCGTGGCCAGCGGACGGGCCTGGCGTGTCCTCCATCCCAGACACGCCTCGGCCTCGGGCGGGGAGGGTCCTTCACTGACACCACCTGGCGCCCCGGCCAGGTCCCCACAGTCAGGCCGGCATCCCCAAGCCCCTCAGCACAGCCCAGCCCCTCGCTCAGGAGACAATCCTGTGTCCCCCAAACAGGCGGGACCCTGGGGCGCTGCTGGGCAGGTCCACACCTGGACGGGACCTTCCTGCATGTTCTCTCCTGAGAGCTCTTTATCTTGGAATGATTTAGACTCGGGAAGCTGGCTGTCCACGCGAGGAGGACCGTGCGGGGCCCCCCGACTTCCCACTAAATCCTGGTCTGAGCCCTCCGGTCGGGAAGGTTCCTCGTGTCCCTCTGTCCCGGCCGTGGGGAGCTGGGCGGGGAGCCCGCGCCCCGAGCTTCTGGGCAGGGCTGGGACGGGCCCGGGGCACGGCGGGCAGGTCGTATCGGTTTGTGTCCTGAGGAAGGGGGTGCGGTGGCTGCTCCCCTGCGATCCCGCAGTCGCGGGGCACTTTGGGGCCCAGCGGGCCCTGCTCAGCCGAGCTCCGGCCGCCTGGCTGGGCTCCGATAAACAGGAAACGCCTCGGCCACCGCGCCCCGGAGAGCGGCTGTAATTCCTGGAGAATCCAGCAGGCGGCGCTGGAAGCTAAGAAATGCCGCTCACGGCCCTCACGGTCCAGGCTGACGTCTGGGCTCTTAGGATCCGGGCGTCTCCTTGGGCTGGAACAGCCAAGCCCGGAAAGTGTGATTCCCTGAGGGGCCGGGGTTCGTCGCCTTGAAGAACCTGCCTTCACCTGGGCATTTGTGTCCACGCGGCGTCCACTCTGCCTGCATGGGGCCCGGGGTACCTACTCATAATAAAGCCCAGGAGGCACCTCCTTCTGTCCTCCCGGGGAGACCCTGCCAGCGGCCCCGCGGCTCCTGGCCCCGACCCAATGAAGGGGGGCGGGGGGGGGGGCTCCTGGTGGGCCCGGAAGGCTCTGGGGCCTTGGGCCTCGGAGACGACGACGGCTGAGTGGAACCACGGGGCCCAGAAGGACCGAGGTCTGAAAACAGTCGGCCCTGAGCTGCAGGATTTTCCGAATTTTTAAAACCAGAGAACGGCCCCACTCCACCCCCAGTGCTCTTTTCCTAAGGCTGCTCCTGGAACTGGCCGCCTGGGCTCCGCAGCCGCAGCCCGTCCCTGCGCTGCGTTCGGGGTCCCGGGGCCCTCATGGCTCAGGGAGGCCGGGAGGCGGCAGACGCCAGGCCTAGCGCGTGGCAGGGGCACCTTGAGGGCACTTGTGGACGTGGACGGCCCCCACCTACCTCTCCCGTCCCCTCTGCCGGCCGCGGGGGGGTGCGGCAGGGACGCCGTGGACGGCTCTGAGCCCCGGGGGACAGGCGTCACGTGGCTGCTGCCCGGCCCCCAGGGTCGCAGGAGGCTCCGCCCACCGCGGGCCGCCCCCCCGGAACACGTGGCGGCCGGCGTCCGCGTCGGTCATCCATCTGGGCCCCTCCTCGGGCCGCCCGGAGCTCCACGGTCTGTCCACCTGGCGGGGTGGGCAGTCAGTTCCGGAGGCAGAGCCGGGTTCGCGGCCAGAAGGCGCCGGGCTGAGGCCTGGGCAGAACTTTGGCCGACGAGCAGACACGAACGACCTGAGCAAACGATGAAGAAAAGGCCAGAACCGGCAGGGGAGCGGCGCGGGGGGCCGCCAGGCTACCACTACACAGGGCCCTGCGGGAGGGGCTCCCGGGCACGGACGGGCCCCCTCGCCCCTTGCGGCCCAGCAGAGCCCCTTCCGTGTTCCCTCAACACGATGCCCTCAGCAGAGCCCGAGGGGCCGTCGTCCCAGCCGCGACCCCCAACGTCCCGGGAAGGGGCCCCCAGACAAAGCACCGCCAACCAGGTGGAAGGACAGAGGTTCACCCCCTCGGTTCTGGAGGCCGGGAGTCGGAGTGCGACGGACGGTGTCCAGGGCCGCCCTCCCTCCCAGGCTCAGGGGCCCCGCCTGCCTCTCCCCGCCTGGCCTGACGCGCTCCTGGCTGTGGCCGCGGCGCTCCGCTGACCCCTGCCCGCGCCCTCAGCCCCGCCACTCCCTGCGTGTCTGTGTCCAAAGCCCCGGGTTCTCTGAGGACGCCGGCCAGTGGGTGGGGCCTCGCTCGGGAACAGCCTCATCATGACCGAGCCCGTCTGCAAAGACTCCTCCCAAGTCCTGCAGTCCCGGGCGACCTGCCGGGGGTGCGGGACACCTCAGCACTGTTGATTCGGAGTGACTTGATGTCACTTCAAGGGGTCCAGTCTCTTCCTGACCCGAAGGTGCAGAGAAATCGCTAGCCAAGCACTGAGATGGTTTTACGTCTGTGATGAAATCAGGTGCCAGGGTATGGGCTGCGCCCTCGCGGCCACGCTATAACGGGGACCCTGGCCCCTGCCTGGCCCCCGGCCCTGCCACCCGACCCCGAGGAGCTGGATCTTGAGAAAGGTCAAGACGCCTGGGTGGCTGAGTGGAGCCTCGGCGTTTCGCCTGGTCGGCTCCCAGGAGCCGCCGGAGGTTTCTGTAAAGCTGGGGGCTTCTGGGCACAACTGCAGGGTGGTACCGTCCACACACAGGTGAGCTGCACTGTGGGACGTCCCCTCAGTCCCGACGTCCTCCCGTCCTGAGTGGCCCTGACTGTCGCTCCGAGGGGAGCGGGCTTATCTGAAGACACCGGGGAGCGGGGGGTCCTCTGGGCATCTGGAGGCTGTTGCTGTGACGACGACTTTGGGTCTCACCCCAGGACAAGGGGTGACATCCTCCTTACTGTTTTCATCAAACAGGAGAGGAAGGCCGCTGGGCCCCCAGACCCACAGCCCTAACTGGGGCGACGTCTCACAGCTCGGCGTGCAGCCTCCTGGCCCATGATCCTGGGTGAGGCCCCTGCTCCAGCTGGTAAGTTCCACCCTCATGCGAAACCACAGAGCAGAGTAACCAGCAAATGTCGAGTTTATCTGCCCGCCACCGCCCCCCGCCACCCCGACCCCGGCCTGAGCGCCTGCTCTGCGGCAGGTCCTGAGGAGGTCCTGGAGAAGTTTCCGGGGGAGGCCCTGGAGGAGGTCCTGGAGGACAGAGGAGATTCTAGAGAAGGCTGTAGAGAAACTCCCGGAGGAGGTCAGTTCAGGACCCCGTTGTCACCCTCCAGCCACACGTCTCACTGTCCTCGGAGTGGCTCCTGTTTTTCTCCAAGGATCTGTGGTTTTCAGTCCCCGAAGGTGGTGAGGCTGCGTCACTGTCACGGTGCCAAGGCCACTCGGGAAGAGCCACCAGCTTCCTGACGGAGGTGATGGCCACAGGTCGTGGGTGCGTCCCTCGTGGCCACCAGCTCGCGAGCTCAGCGCTCCCGCTTCCAGGCCCCACTTGGCAGGATGTGAGGCGTTCGTGCCCAGCAGACTGGATGGGCCCCTTGGTTCAGGTGCCACCGCCCCGATGCCGAGGACCCTGGGAGCCTGGCGGGGGCTCCAGGGGCGAACCTCCCACTCCTCCTCGGCCAACCTGTGTCCTCGGCCCAGCCCTCAGGTCCCACTGCCCGGCCGCCTGGAGCCCGTGCCGATGGCGGGGCTGCGAGGTCCCCAGCTGGCCGTCCCACACCCCGCCGCCTCTGGGCGTGAAGCCTGTAGCAGGAGCCTCTAGGCAGGGGTGAGGGGCTGCCCCCGCAACCTGAGGGCGGCCACCTTCTGCCAGCAGGGCGTCCCGGGGGTGCCGGGGACCCCTCCTGCCCACCGCCTGGCACCCCACGTGGGCACACATGCCAGGCTGTGGATTCTGCTCCCCTGAAATCGCTGGAACATTCTGACTGATGCCACCCCCGCCCGTTGGGAGTTCTCACGGCCCCCTGACCATCCCCCCAATTTGTGACAAAATGAGAAGCTGAAATGGCAGCAGGAAGGAGGCAGGTGACCGGGGCAAGCCGAGCTCCGTGTGCCACGCGGGTCGGGGTTCGGGCAGACGGCGGCTGAGCCGGGTCGCCGGGCGCAGGCTGGAGGGGTGGGCCCGGGGGTGGAGCCCACGGGGGGCGGGGCAGCTGCGCGGTGCTGGGACCGGGGGCCAGGCTCAGGCTGGTTGGATCCGGACGCAGCGCTCGAAAGGTGAGGTGACAGGCCTCCAGAATGCGAGGGACACCAGGCGTGGCCAGCGTTGCTAACCCTCCCTGGGGGCCCCTCGGCCTGGACACACCCCTGCTCCCCACCCTCCCACCCCAGCACGTGGCCCTAGCAGTCTGCAGGACGTGCTGCCCTCGGCCCAGGAACCCTGCTCCCAGAGCCTCCAGCTCGGGGCACCCACATGGGTCTTCAGGAGGAAACTGGGGAAGGTGGGCAGCGGGTGGACACCCAGCTGGTGAGTTTGGTGGGAATCTGCAGCCATTTCAGTAACCACATCCCCCAAGCTGGTGGGTGAGCCACTCAGCTGCAGACCCTCCCCCTCCCGGGACACTGGGGCCATCGAGGGCCCCTGTCACACTGCCCAGTAGGGGCAACCAAGGCCCAGCCCCCCCGGCAGGCCGGTGCCCAGCGTGACCAGATCAGGAGGACACCCCGTGAGGACCACAGTTGAGAGCATGGCTACGTGCATCATTAAAGAGCAGTGATGGGGGCTTCCGTGGTGGCGCAGTGGTTAGGAATCCGCCTGCCAGTGCAGGGGATACGGGTTCGAGCCCTGGTCTGGGAACATCCCACATGCCGTGGAGCAACTAAGCCTGTGAGCCACGATTGCTGAGCCTGTGCTTTACAGCCTGCGAGCTGCAACTGCTGAAGCCTGAGCCCGCGAGCCGCAACTACTGAGCTTG
>RJWK010034682.1:0-22551 GCA_004363435.1 Platanista minor | reverse complement strand
TATATTTTGTGATAAACCATAATGGAAAAGAATATGAAAAAGAATGTATATATGTGTGTGTGTGTGTATATATGTGTGTGTGTGTATATATATATATATATGAGTCATTTTGCCGTGCAGCAGAAATTAACACAACATTGTAAATCATCTATACTTCAATAAAATAAAAAAAGAAGCTTCACTAATTTTTAGCTGAGATAGGAAAGAGTAGTAGAAAGTTTTCACATGGAAGTCACCTAACTGAATTCTCCAAGGAGGCACCATAGCATCAAACTGCGTAGGTTGAAATTTTTTAGAAGGATTCAGAGTTCTTGGATCTCAAATCTCTGCCATTTCTCCTGCGTAGGATTTGCACAGCACAGCGTTGCCTCCTGTGACCCATAGAGGCACATTTCGTTTGACCTGAGACCTCTTATTTGATGCTACATCTTTCTTTTCTTTGGACATTTCTTTTTGGTCTAGAAAAGCTGCTAGAGCTGTATTTAATCCACTGCTCTTGTTAATGATGCAGATACTGTAGACAAAGAATTTATTCTTCTTGATAAGGTGAATTCAGTTTGGCTTTAGTGGCCGAGCATTGTTGGATGAGTTGGTTACCAGGGGATGCCTAGCAGGCGAGAACTTGGACCGGTAGGTGGGCTTCTGTGCACCTGCTCTCCACAAGGGTCATAAACCCCACTGACATCTTCTCAGGATTTGCTTTTTTATATGGATTCCATTGTGCTGGAAATGCCTCTTCTCAGTGACTAGTTGGGTCATCCACACCCTCTTTTGGGGTGTGACATAGAAATGGAAAATCTGGAGGGAATCATCATAATATTAAAATGCAAATACTTCATCGTTTAATCCTTAAGAACAAAGATTAAGAAAACTCCAAGAGTTGGAAATATCAGGGTTCACATGATCCTTTACATAATGAAGGCTACCTCTCTCGAATATGCTCGATAAAGGATCATTCCATCTTTTTCCTGCGGCTTTATTGGACAGAGCTAATTGTTTGAAAGGCTTCTGTCCTACTGAGGAGAAATCAAATTTGAGGAGGAGTGTATTTCATTCTCACTGAACGAATACATCTCACTTTCCGTAAAGAAAATACAGGTGTGTGTTACTGCCTGATGCTTCGGGTAATACGAATCACAGGGATCGCTTGCATTTGGGGAGTGTGTTAGGGCTTCCAAGATGCTTTATGTAATACTGTGGGCTCCAAATAGGATAACGTACAGTTAAGAATCACATAGGCAGGCAATTTTATAATGAGGACAATTCAGGTTAAGAGCTCTGTTTGCTTTCCTGAGGTTACGCAGGGACGAGCATGTCTTATCCTCCTCCTGTGTCTTTCTTCTCTGGATGCTGCAAGCCAGGGGAAGCCAGGATGGGTCAGGAGGAGGGCTGGGAGACGGTGGGGTGGGGCTTGGGGAGCACAGTGGCTGACCTCAGAGAGACGAGCCATTTGGGAGGGACAATCTTCCTCTACCTTTCTAGGTTCTTCTGGCCGGCTTAATAATTAAATTGACTAGAGACAGATTAACAGGAGAAAAAAACAAATTTACTTACATACAGCGGCTCCATGAGAATATGAGGACAGTCAGGAAATTGAGGCTATCCTATTCTGAGCTAAGGGGACGGCGGGGTGGGGGGGATGTCGGGGAAGACAGTTCACAGGAAGACGGAAAAGCATGTGTTTGTTAAACAGATGTTTGCTGGGCCGAAAGAAACAATGGGACACAGAGAGGAACTTTAACAAACAGACTCAGTGGTTTGTGACCACCTAGAGGGGTGGGATAGGGAGAGGGAGAGGGAGGGAGACGCATGAGGGAAGAGATATGGAAACATATGCATATGTATAACTGATTCACTTTGTTATAAAGCAGAAACTGACACACCACTGTAAAGCAATTATACTCCAATAAAGATGTTAAAAACAAACAAACAGGCTTTGCTAGATTCCTCCCTGTCTCCACACCTAGTTCATACTATACTGGTGGATGTGAACGCTCCCTTCCTGGGACAGGTCCGCTATCCAAATTCTTTTAGTCAGTGAGGGGGCGGTTAAAATTTCTGCCTTAGTCTTTTGGGCCTTGATTGTTTTCAGTTCCAAGTAATCCGCATACCAGAGTGGCACATTTTGGGATGGCCAGTTTTGCTCCCCTACAGATCCTACCCTTCACCCTTCCTGCATGGTTATAAAAAAATAGGGTATTTGCTTTCCAGACACAGACTTTAACCTCTTCTTGATGAATTAGGGTTAATATTATGAATACTAAATTATTAATTGAGTGGTACTCTTTGTTCATATGATCACACTTTATTTCTAAGACCGTTTTCATGCTAAACATGGTGATCAGGAGAGGCACTGTGATTATCTTCATTTTATGATTGAGAGAAGCTGAGATTCCAAGAAGCTAAATTACTTGTGCTTGTAACAGCAAAAATGAGAACTGGAACCGGAACAACTGACTCCAAGTTCATGACTTTGTCTGCAGGGTGATATCCTCAGGGTCTGTGGAGCAGTGTGCAGCCTGGGCCCCTTCACATAAGGCCGCAGGGCTGCTGTGTTTCAAGTTGTGGTCACCTTTGGCATTTTCCATTTTCTTCCCTTTCCCCCCATCTAGGCTATGACCTATGTTTGTGCCAGCGATGTTCCTGCCTATTTCAGCTCTTTCCTATTTAATTTGTTTGTTTTCATCTGATGGCTCCTCAGAAATGAGAGAACCAAGACCATTTAGAACTCTAAGTGTTAATTGGATTGACTAGAGACAGATCCTGAACTGAGTAGCTGCCGATCCACAAGCTTCACAAACCCCGTGACCTCCCTGTAGGCTCCTGGGTGACTGTTCAGATGCTGATGCCTCTTTCTGGGTTGTGTTCCAGGCGCGGAGCCTGTGATGGTTGCATTCCAGTCAAGTCAGGTCATAGCCCCTCACCCTGCCTCTGCACTCTCGTGTGTTACACGTGTGACTGTAGGTAACTGGTACAGAGCTGGTGTTATTTGGGAATAGAACATTTGTAAAATCTCAGGATGGTTTTAAAGTTTACATTTCACCTGTAGTTATCCTGTAGGGCCCCCGTTTACGAGAAATAGATCTCTCTTGCTCTGAGGCTTCCTTGAGATTTTTTAATGGCTCTTTGAATGCTTACAGGGGCTGTGAGACCCTAGGCCAGCAGGAAGGAAGGGACAGTTGGGGAAGGAAGGAAAGAGATAGGAGCAGGCAGAGCAAACAGGCAAAGTTCCACACCTGTGAGGTAGCGTGCACTTGTACACCTGCACCTGCCTCTGAAACCTCAGTAGCAGCGGTCCCATTGTGACCTAATTTTGGCCATAGGTTTCCTTTCTTATTTATATGTTTTCTACATTCCCTTCTCCGTAGAGTTTTTTTCCTGGTATAACATTCTATAAAGCCCCACAATTAAAAAAAAAAATTATCATTTTCCAGTCTTTAGCTCTTAACTTGTCCAATGTCTATTTTCTTTCAGACTTTACCCTTCTGATTGCACTAAAACGTCTTTGTTGATGAATGAATCTTGACGGTTTTGAAGAAGCAGGAAATACTATTTTCTCTCCTCACTGATTGATTTTCTTGATGGATCATCTGTGTAATTTATACACAGCTCAGTGACATTAATCTTGTTTTGTTGTTGTTGTTAAGACAGCTTTGACAATAAGCCGCTCCTTTGTCTTTGATTCTTTTTTTTTTTGGCGGTACGCGGGCCTCTCACTGTTGTGGCCTCTCCCGTTGCGGAGCACAGGCTCCGGACGCGCAGGCTCAGCGGCCATGGCTCACGGGCCCAGCTGCTCCGCGGCAAGTGGGATCCTCCCGGACCGGGGCACGAACCCGCGTCCCCTGCATCGGTAGGCGGACTCTCAACCACTGCGGCACCAGGGAAGCCCCTGTCTTTGATTCTTAATTCAGCATTAATAAAACATCCATTTCTGTTATCATCCATAACAGGGAGAAATGTGTTTCACACTTTGCTGTGCTGCTGCTCTCAAGTTCTTGGTGGATTTTCTTTTCTTTTTATGCTTAAAAGGTTTAGCGAGTGAATGGAAGGTCACGTGGGAACAGCTAGGCTTCTCCCTGGCTTGCCACTAGGGTGTTTTTGTCACAGTGGCCGAAGTGCATGTCCACTGCATGGAACTTTGCTGTGGGGATTAGCTAATCCATCCTAAGATAGTTTCCTATTTTTTGTTTTGTGGCTGAAGTGCCTTACCAGGCATATTGCTGCTGAGACTGGATATAAAGGCCTTTTCTGATTAGTTCTTAATCTTGATTGGAATGAGTCAAAATGAGTCCTGTTAGGACGTCTATTTTTGGCTATGAGTAATAGCTATCGCGGTCTCTCTCACACAGAATTTTGCGTATAAAAATAACGTGAGAAGTGTTTAAAAACAATTTTTAAGTGTCCTTTGATACAACTAGGATTTGTGTACTTTTATTTTCCTGTGGGAACCTATTGTTTGTGATCAGTGGCTGAAGTTTAGATTTCCAGGCCCCAGGCAACATCTTGTGAGGGTTTCCCTGCGTCCCTCTAGAGCAGGGATTCTCAACCTTGGTGCTGTCGACGTTTTGGACCATATAACTCTTGTTATAGAAGCTGTCCAGTGAGTGCATTGAAGGATGTGTAGCAGCATCTCTGGCCTCTCTGCCTATTAGATGCCAATAGTGCCCCCTCCCCAGTTGTGACAATCAAAAATGTCTGCAGACTTTGCCAAATGTCCCTTGGGCTTAGGGCTGCCGGAATTAGCAAATAAAAACACAGGACACCCAGTTAAATTTGGATTTCAGATAAACTGTAAACATTTTTTTGTTGTTGTGGTTAAATATACACAGCATTAAAATGACCATTTAAACCACTTTTAAGTATAAAGTTCAGTGGCATTAAGTACATTCCTTTGTTGTGCAGCCTTTTCCACCACCCAGCTCCAGAACTCTTTTCAACCTCCCAAACTGAAATTCCATCCCCACTAAACACTAACTCCTTCGCCCCTCCTCTTACAGCCCCTCCCCCGACCAGCCCCTGGCAACCACTGATCTACTTTCCGTCTCTATGGATTTGACTAGTCTAGGTACCTCATGTAAGTGGAATCGTATGGTATTTGTCCTTTAGCATTTGGCTTATTTCCCTTAGCGTAATGTCCTCAAGTTCCTTCATACTGTAGTGTGCAACCGAATTTCCTTGCTTTTTAAGCCTGAATAATATTCCAATGTATGACTGTACCACAGTTTATTTATCCATTCATCTGTTGATGGACATTTGGGTTGCTTCCACATTTCAGCTAGTGTGAATAGTCTGCTATGAACATTAGTGCTTCTGAATGATTTCTTAGTAAAATATGTCCCACACAATTTTAGGATATACTTATATGTTAAAAATACGCACTGTTTATCTGATACTCAAATTAACTGGGCATCACCGGGCTGTTGTATTTGATTTCATCCGGTCAGTAATCCCACTGAGCGGAGAACCATGGCCCTAGGCGCTGCCCTCCTCCCTTGGGCCCTGGCTCCGGGCTGCACGGACAGCTTTCGTCCCTGGGATTGTCATATATGACTTGCAGGTAAAATCTGGGAGATTCCAAGACCCCCAGCACAGAGAAGCTCAGGCAGAACAATGCGGGCACCATGAACATCTACTTTCCTTAAACTTCGTGAGTCAACAGCCATTTGCTCTCAATTTGGGAAAAGTGATGGAGGTATTGACCTGCTGTTTTTGCTCTGTTTTGCACCCACAGTGGTTCTGGTAAATTAATGTGTATTAAGGTGACTATAGAGAAATAGTATCATGATCAGATTCTTCAAAAAGTCAACTTAAAAAGAAACAAGGTGGGATCCTCACTGGCTACTTGTCTCCATTTCGAATTGTTTCTCTTTTCCCATTTTGCTTTTTCTACCACCCAGAGAAGCCACTTAATAGATTATTTCTACCTGGTTGAGGACAGTCACGTGTGGCCGTCTAGAACATTGCCTCCGAGGCACAGGGACTTGGGTGAATCCTGGCTCTGCACCGCCAGCCTCGGTTTCCTCATCAGGTTAAAAAAAAAATGACATGAATGCCTTCCTCAGTGGGGTCCCCAGGAGAGTAAAGGAGATCATTCGGGTACAGCTCGGGCTGTGGGAATATTGGGTACATGGAGGTGCTCAACTCGACTCAGCTTTGAGCTGGGGTGAGGTATTTTTTTTATTTTTTATTTTTTTGCGGCACGCGGGCCTCTCACCGTCTGTTGTGGCCTCTCCCGTCGCGGAGCATAGGCTCCGGACGCGCAGGCTCAGCGGCCCTGGCTCACGGGCCCAGCGGCTCCGCGGCACGTGGGATCCTCCCGGACCGGGACTCGAACCCGCATCCCCTGCATCGGCAGGCGGACCCTCAACCACTGCGCCACCAGGGAAGCCCTGGGGTGAGGTTTTGGTGGCAGAAAGGGAGCAGTAATTGCTAACATTTATTAAGTGCTTACTGTGTACCAGCCTAAAGTCTTTGCATGCATTGTTGCTGTTGATCCTCACGTGGAGCCCGTGAGGTTTGGACCATTATAATCCCCTTTCACAGATGGAGAGCTGGGGCACAGAGAAGTTTACTTTACCGAAAGTGAGTGGTGGAGCTGGGGTTGGCCTTGGGGCATCCTGATTCCAGACTGAACAGTCATCCTAACCGCTCAGCTACACTGCTGTCTACACAGGGAGTGGAAATGACGCACGTGGGGAGCTCTGAGGCGGGAGGTCCCTCCCTTCAGCCTCCAGGAGAGATGCCTTTGCAGCCCCTCAAGCCCAGCCCCAGGAAGGATGCTCCTTCTAGAACACCTTTTGTGTTTCCAACCTACTCAGAAGCTCTTGCCCTTCTCCCCCGCCCCGAACTGGCACAATATCATGGCAGTCAGGACTCAAGCCACCAATCCCCAGCTTGAGGAAATGCGATACTGATTTTTCACAAAGACCAAAATGGTTTAAATTTTCCTACACTGACTCAAATAGGAAGTCAGGCAGATACCACTTAGCTCTCCTGCAGGTGGGAAACCATGGCGTTGGGCTCCGGGGGCTCAGCACACTTGCTCTCCTAAGGACCCTGCTTCCCAACCCACCCACTCACCAGGCGTTCCAAGGTGTCGACAGTTTAAACTTTTGATGGGAAATGTGGCCTTTCTTTCTTCTGCGATGTCTGGGGGCCTGGGAAGGAACCTTCCCTCACTGACTGCTGCGGGCAGACCTCACCTCACCTGGAGTGGTTCTCTTCACTGGAAAACGTCACACCCACGTGCACACTTTCAGACGCACCTGTGGGGTGCACGTACAGGCCACTTCTTAGGGTTTCTGCCCAAGAAAGCATGGCTGCTGGGTGTGGATGTGGTCCACGTGTGTTACATCATGCAGGAAGGGTGTCGGCAGTTAGCTCTGTGGCTTTCGAGATCCTCCTCTGACGACTTTACGTAGGGCGTCAGATGGTGAGAACCAGAGCCTCCTGAGACCTAGAAGCAAAAATTCTGCTCTGAACAGCTTCGTCTTCTGGCTGGAGCACTGTTTTCACAAGAGGAGGCCTGGCGGGGGCTTAGGGGTATGTGTTTGGTTTCTGAAGTCATAAAACCAACCACTCATTTGGGTTCATTGGACAAGTCCTGCTGTGTCCCTTTATTTGTTCTTTCCTCTATTACGGGCTTAAGGGTGGCTTGTTTCAATGTCTCTTTATTTTCCCTGAAAGCTCAGTAACGATTTAATGACAGAATTTAAGGAGCTTGTTTTATAAATACATGTAAAGGGAAAAAGATGAACGTTTTCCCCCAGTGAGCAAGGGCCACCGTCAATCCAAGGAAAGCAGCAGAAGAAAGAGCCAAGGAAAGGCCTGTCCCCCTCACTGTCCCTCTGTCCCTGGTCGGGGGACAGCCCACGCCTGTGCCCCCGGAGCCTTCAGGCTGAGCACGCACAGCTGCACCTACAAGGGTGGCTGTGAGCCTGTTCACGTGTTGGAACCGGGAAGGAAGGAGCATTCTTGTCAAAGGAGACCACATTTGAGCACCAGATGTGGTGCTCCCGTAGCAAAACTTTTCTCCTGGAAAATCTAATGAAACACTTTCAATGTGATGTGCAGCAGAGAGTGTGTGGGGCGGGTGTGAATACATCTGCGTGGGCGACATGAGGATAACTGGCCACATGAATGATGCAGAAGAGGAAGAGGGGGAACCCTAATTCTCCTTAAAGAGACGCATGGTATTCCCCGGCCAAGCAGAAGAGGGAAGCAACTGCTCTGTTGAGACAGTGGAAGGACGCTTGCAACTTTTTTTTTTTTTTAAGGATTCTCTTGTTGCCTTGTGTCAGTCAGCTCAGCATTTGTCTGTCTTACGGACAAGGTGAAGTTGGGATGGCCTTATATATGGCAAGATAATTCTGGTGGCAGCTTGAGGTTCGTCTTGATGGTGCTACGGAGGGACTTGAGAACTTGTCCCGAACCTTTGCCTGTTCCCCTGCATTCTTCCTACAGGAGACTGCTCTGGCCTCTGTTCTTTATCTAAAAAGTTGGTGATAATAGGATTAGCAACTCCATGGTGAAGTTGTGCGCCCAGGAAAGTCTTTAGAAACACCAGAGCCGTGTGAAGCGGGCAGGGCTTCCTCCGTCATAGTCGAGAATTCCCTGGTACTGGGCTGTTCAAGCTGCAGCTGATTGGCTGCTGTCAGGGATCATAGCAGAGAATGTTCACAGTCATGGGGGAGGGGACAAGATGACCTCAGAGATTTCCTCCACCAGTGAGATAACACATACAAAGTCCCCCTTATTATACCTGTAATGGGGTGAATTGTGTCCCCCTGCAAAAAAGATATGTCCAAGTTCTAACCTTTGGTACCTGTGGATGTGAATTTACTTGGAAATAGGGTCTTTGAAGAGATAATTAATTTTAGCTTCTTGAGATGGAATTATCCTGGAGTTAGGGTGGGCCCTGAATCCAATGACTGGTCCTCTTTCAAGAGAAAGGAGAGGTTTGAGGCACAGAGACCACAGAGGGGAAAGCCATGTGGAGGTGAAGGCGTCTGCAACCAAAGATGGCTGAGGGTTGGTGGCCACCACCAGGGACTGGGAGAGAGACCTGGGACTGATTCTTCCCAGAGGCTCTGGAAGGAACCAACCCCATCACACCATGATCTTGGACCTCTGGTTGGTGGAACTGTGAGACAACAACTTTCTGTTATTTTCAGCCACCCAGTTTGTGGTACGTTGTTACAGCAGCTTCAGGAAACGAATTCAATACCTGACTCATAATAAGCACCCCATGAACGCTAGCTATGCAGACTGCCACTATGGTGACTGCTAGCCCCAGGAGGACGAGGTGTTCTTGCAGAGAATTAGTTATTCCACTTCCAAGAACCTTCCGGGCCCCAGAATGTTGTTGTCAGCTGACCTACTGAAAGTAAAAGCTCTTCGACTTTTATTTCTTCTTTGTGGATAGACTTCAGAGAACAGGGTGCTTATTTAGGAATAATCAGTAGAATTATTATTGGTATTAATCAATAGAATGTTGCTACAATCCAAACCCATAGCAAAAGTAGGTTTATATAAAAAGCACTAGTGTGTTATCTCCATGAAGTATAGAATATAAAGTTCAGGGTAGTAAAAGTCCGAATGCCAGATCCAGTGTTACAACGTCAGTTACGGCGGGGAGAGAGGTCTTCCTGGATGACCGTCTTACCTACACATTCCAACAGCCGTCTATCCTCCTGGCCCAGGACAGCTGGATCTGGGGATTTAGCTGTTGCGACTTTTATAAACTTGGTGATTGGTCTCAGGCTTTCCTATCTGTACCTGACCCAGTTTCGGTGGCTGCCTTTGAGTCTGAGTGTCAAGAGACCAGGCTGAAGGAGAGCTCGGGGAGGGCAGGTAATAACCCTTTTACACACGGTAGGAGGAAAGCCAAGGGGAACAAAGAGAGAGGAAGCTCCTTGGGTTGAAAGACCGGGGCAGAGATTTATCTTCCACCAAATCTAAGGACCGAGAGCCAGGATGGAGAGAGGGTTCAAATGTGAATTCAACTCTCATGCTCCCTTCGTGACCTCCTTTAAGAAAAGCTGGCTTTGAAAGATGAGACTTTCCCAAGGGGTATGATACACTGTCTTTATCACTTCATGTACGTTTCTCAGAAATCCATTAGTTTCCTGGAATTTTTACTTAGAATTCCAGATAGTCCAACAATAGTGTTTTAAGTACCATGGTTTTCACCCACACCGTGGATGGCACATGTGTTTGCTGCAGTGTGTTTCTGTAGCCCAATCATAAAGCCTTTGGGGACAGTGATAGCCCCAGGGATTATCCTTCCAACTCAACACTGTCTAACTGCAAAGAGAATCCCCTTTTCTCTGAGACAAAGGATGGGAAGCCTCAGCAGTCTCAATCCCTGTCTGGATTTCCACCCTACTGCAGCTGGGTCACAGGATCTCCACTGATAGCCCATTATTGGCCCATAATTCCAAGACCAATGCTGCTCCAAAGCATGAGGCATATATGCACACTTCAAGATTAGGAACATTGAGACATGATCATCAGGTTATTGATTTCCTTTTTACTTATTTATTTTTATTGAAGTAGCATTGATTTACAATGTTGCATTAGTTGCAGGTGTACCACACAGCGATTCCATATTTGTATAGATTATACTCCTCCTAAAGTTATTACAAAATGATGCCTGTGTTTCTGTGTGCAGTATCCTTGTTGCTTATCTATTTTATACATAGTAGTTTGTAACTCTTAATCCCCTCCCACATCTTGTCCCTCCCCACTTCCCTCTCCCCACTGGTAACCAGTGGAGAGTCTGTTCTCCACATCTGAGTCTGTTTTGTTATATATATTTGTTTGTTTTGTTTTTTAGATTTCACATATAAGTGATAACACAGAGTATTTGTCTTTCTCTGTCTGACTTATTTCACTCAGCATAAAACATTCTAGGTCCATCCAAGTCGTTGCATTCTTTGTTATGGCTGAGCAGTATTCCATTATATATGTATGTATGTGTATATATATATATATATATATATGTACTATATATAGACTATGTATATATGTGTGTGTGTGTATATATATATATATATATATATATATATATACATAACTCATCTCCTTTACTGTTTCTCTATTGATGGACCCTTAGGTTGCTTCCATATCCTGGCTGTTGTAAATAATGCTGTGAACATCGGAGCGGCATGTGGAGATGCCCTCTGCTTGCTTTCTGCCTGGGTGTCCTCGGTGGGAAGGCCGTGCCCTCCTGTGCTTGCACCATGCGAGCCGTCCACAGAGCCACGCTATTGTTCTCGCCATCCTTCCTCTCCTGCTCGCCTCCCCAACTCCTGACAAAATATGGAAATCCTGTCCCCAAGTAGTCGTGATCACAATACACCATCACACAGCCAAAAGAATGTATTTTTAACCCGGAGCCTTCGAAAATGGCTTAAATCATTCCTGCTGTCGTCTATTAGTCTGCTGCCGGCTTGTTATTTTTCCCAGGAGTAATAAGCCTCGGAGCCCCGCTGCCCAGAGCACATGACCGGCTCCGGGCACAGACGGGACGGCTTGTCCAAGTGCAAGTCATCAGCCTACTCAGAACAGCCAAGGGAAGGTGCTCAGGACCGCCAAGCTCAGGACCCGCCAGCAGATGCTTTTTGCAGACTGTTTGCAGTGGATCTGGGTTAGGAAGCCCAGTGTGGCTCAGAAGTTCAGGGGGGCAGAAGAGGGGCTTTTGGTGGCTTTAAAAAAACAGATGGGACGAAAGAAACAAATGCAGGGGAAGCCTGGTTTTCCCTGGAGGCTGCGAGAGGAAGGTGCTTTAAAAGAGGGCATTCCAGATTTTCTTTTTCCTTGAGGGGCAACTACTCCTGACTTTCTCCAGGTCTTGTATTTCAGGGGCATTTGATGGGGGCGTGGCAGGGGCAATGGCTGCTCAAACCTCACTGCAATATGGGTCTCAGTGGCAGAGGGGTCCGTGGAGCCAGCCACAGGCTGTGGACCTCCAGCCTGGAGTGAGAGGTCACCCAAAACCTCTGGGACCCGTTACAAGGCAGGGGATTTGAGATCAAGCAGGCACTCACTATCAACATCACTGGAAAAGAAAAGAAAAAAGTTAAATGGGGAATTTCAGAAAACAAATTGAGAAAATGTTCCCATTAACATTTTCCTTTGGGTTTTGAACTGGAAGGGCCTCAGAGAGCAGGTATTTTAACGCTTGCAACTTACAAATCAGGCACGTGAGGTCACACAAGTTTAGTGGCAGCTTCAGAGGCTCAAGTTCACAGGGAGCCAGCCCATGGCCACGTGTGGATCTTGCGGCTGCTGGTCCAGTGTTCTTTTCGCCCAGCATCCCTCTAAGTGATTTGCACGTTAAACAGGTTGAGTCTTCACTGTAGTGGTGTGAGGTTGCTGCTGTTCTCTTGATCCACTTTTACACAATGAGCCTGAGGCATAACGGGGTTCAGTCTGTCGACCAGAGTCCCATGGCTGGGAAGTGACAGCGGGATTCCAGCTGGGCGGTGGGCCCTGGGAGCTGTGCCCTGGTCACTACCCCACGCGGCCCACTCAGCCTTTTGGTGGCTGGTCTGAGATCCTAACCACCACTTATAACATCCCATCCCTGGGGAAACATGTGTTCTGGGTCCTAAGAGAGAAAGGACCCATCAGCACAGATGGGCACCAGGGGACCCGGGAACTCAGGGCTGTTGCTTGCTGCAGCTGTTGGGCAGAATGATGTCGTAGGAAGCACTGATGGCTTGGGGACTGAGTGGAGATTGCCAGCCTGATGCAAGTCTAGTTTCAGGCACTCACAGGTGAGCAGAGGTCTGGATGGAGGCCCAGAAACCACTCAGATTTACTGTCACTTCCCCACATGCTGCTTGAGTAGCCAGCATCGTGCTTCCTGTATCTCACCCGACAAACTCAAGGTGGGGCAAGTTGCTTCCCTTTGGGTCCTTCTGCTTTCGGTCTACTTCTGAATATCGATTCCCAAAGTAGACTGTGCTTCAGAGACCCACTGTGGCTGAGTCCTGGGGTCATGTTCTATCCTGGGAGGAATCCCAGGAGATTGAGTTCACTCTCGGTCGGTTGTCAGAGTGGAGCCAGACAACCCCTGCCCTCTTTAAGGTGGTCCTGATTTCCTGGTGGTCCCTTGCATGAAAGAAGCCAGAACCAGCCTGGACTCAAGAGGTTCAGAGCCCCTGTTAGGAATCACGCTGATCTCAGACAGAGGAGTGTTCAACTCTGCACAGCTCCTCCTGTTATTATGCATTTGTAGGCATGTCGATCTACAGAACATGCCTTAGGGGCTTGCTTATGACGTAGTGACCAGGAGAGGGTTCACTTACAAACCTTTGACCTGACTCAGCAGTTCCCAGTAGGGTCCATAAATATTTGTTGATTCATTGAGTGAGTGAATGAACCAAAGTAGGCTGAGAAGTGTTTCCAGAGCAATAGGAAGTGTGCACTGTTCTGACACACAATTAATCTACTTGCTGTGTAGCTCAGTTTCAGCATTGACCTGTGTATTTCTGCTGCCTGTGGGGGAGCCAGACTATTTGTACCATGTGGTTATAGCTCGGCACTGACACCTGGTGTCAGTGTCCTTAATTGCAAGCAAAGTGCCTGTTAAATCAGTGGCAGTGTCAAAGCATGGTATTCCTGAGAATGGTGCCCTTGGAGTTATGCAGAGTGGTAGCCCTACCTAGGAAGATGTAACCTTGCAAAATAATCTACCAAAATGACCATGAGTCTCTTGTCTTCTCTTAGGGGTGCATAATCAGGACCCTCTGATTAAATGGTCTGAATTAAATTTATGATTCTGACAGTAACCTAACACATAGGAATAAGTTTTCTCATTTTACATGTTAGGAAGTGAATGTAAGGTTTGGTAACATGCCTGAGCCCATGGCAGGGGCTGGGTTTGGATCACATTTTGCCTATACTCTTACTCTGAGCCTCAGTGGCACCACCCGACTCCAGGGGCACCATCCACATTAGAGGTCATGTGCACATTACTTCTGGAGTTGTGCAAATTGCAGCTGTCCTCTTTCTACCTCACCCCTCTTCCCCTTCAGGAGCTGATTTCTTAAGTCTGTTCAGTATTCTAGGTTCAATGAGTGACTGAGGCTATGAAATAATCCTAACATTCATAGTAATATATCTTATACTAGATGTATTGAATATTTATCTAGTATTAGTATACTATAATTAAAAACTTCTGTTTTTCTTGCAACCTGTGAAAAATCATGTCATGCCTCTGATTCTCAACCCTGGAGAGCTCCAATCAAGTTGTGAAGCTCCTTTACAAATTAAGCCCAATTTATACACATGTTAGAAAAACCCAACGTAATGGTATGTGAAATGGAGGCTATCTAATGTCCCTGGGCCACCTGCTGATGGCCACTGTCGTGATGACGACAGTGAAATTGATGATAATGACAATAGCGGGAGATGATAAAAGTTAACAGTAACTGAGTACCCGTTATTTCCTTGACTCCTTACCGCCACTTTATGAGGGAAGTACAAGTATTGACCTGATTTTCAGGGGAAATGAAGTGCTTGCCCAAGTTGACTGAGCTGATAAGTGGCAGAGCTAACCCAGGTTAGCCTGAGTGCAAGGCCTTACTCTTAACAACTTATACAGTACGGTCTCTCAATTATAAGAAGAGCTTCAGACTCTTGCTTTGAAAGCAAAATCAAGTAAGTACTATAACAATGAGCCTAAAAATGACCCTGCACAAAATGAATTATCCAGCCATCTATTGCCACCTCTAAAGCAATTCTGGGTAAAGCATCTGTCCTTTTGATTATGAAACATCAGCTACGTCTTCTTAAAGCATTTATTCTTATCCCTAGTTTTGCGATATTTCATGGTATCTGAATTTGTGAATTTCTGGAAAAAAATACTCCAAGCTCATTTTAACCCGGCTTCTTTCAAAATGAAATATATTACATTAAGCATATCTATGGGTGCTATAGACCGAATGTTTGTGTCCAACCCCCAAATTCATATGTTAAACCTTTTTTTTTGAATTTTATTTAATTTTTTTTATGCAGCATGTTCTTATTAGTTATCCATTTTATACATATTAATGTATTTATGTCAGTCCCAATCTCCCAATTCATACCACCACCACCCCCTCCTCTTTCCCCCCTTGGTGTCCATACGTTTGTTCTCTACATCTGTGTCTCTGTTTCTGCCCTGCAAACTCATTCATCTGTACTATTTTTCAGGTTCCACATATATGCGTTAATATACGATATTTGTTTTTCTCTTTCTGACTTACTTCACTCTGTATGACAGTCTCTAGATTCATCCACATCTCTACAAATGACCAAATTTCGTTCCTTTTTATGGCTGAGTAATATTCCATTGTATATATGTACCACATCTTCTTTATCCATTCATCTGTTGATGGGCATTTAGGTTGCTTCCATGACCTGGCTATTGTAAATATTGCTGCAATAAACATTTGGGTGCATGTGTCTTTTTGAATTAATGGTTTTCTCTGGGTATATGCCCAGTAGTGGGATTGCTGGGTCATGTGGTAATGTTATTTTTAGTTTTTTAAGGAACCTCCATATTGTTATCCATAGTGGCTGTATCAAGTTACATTCCCACCAACAGTGCAAGCGGGTTCCCTTTTCTCCACACCCTCTCCAGCATTTGTTGTTTGTAGATTTTCTGATGATGCCCATTCTAACTGGTGTGAGGTGATACCTCATTGTAGTTTTGATTTGCATTTCTCTAATAATTAGTGATGTTGAGCAGCTTTACATATGCTTCTCGGCCATCTGTATGTCTTCTTTGGAGAAATGTCTACTTAGGTCTTTTGCCCATTTTTGGATTGGGCTGTTTGTTTTTTTAATATTGAGCTGCATGGGCTGTTTATATATTTTGGAGATTAGTGCTTTGTCTGCAAATATTTTCTCCCATTCTGAGCGTTGTCTTTTCATCTTGTTTATGGTTTCCTTTGCTGTGCAAAAGCTTTTAAGTTTCATTAGGTCCCATTTGTTTATTTTTGGTTTTATTTCCATTACTCTAGGAGGTGGATCAAAAAAGATCTTGCTGTGATTTATGGCAAAGAGTGTTCTTCCTGTGTTTTCCTCTAAGAGTTTTATAGTGCCTGGTCTTACATTTAGGTCTCTAATCCATTTTGAGTTTATTTTTGTGTATGGTGTTAGAGAGTGTTCTATTTCATTCTTTTACATGTAGCTGTACAGTTTTCCCAGCACCACTTATTGAAGAGACTGTCTTTTCTCCATTTTATATCCTTGCCTCCTTTGTCATAGATTAGTTGACCATAGGTGCGTGGGTTTGTCTCTGGGCTTTCTATCCTGTTCCATTGATCTATATTTCTGTTTTTGTGCCAGTACCATGTTGTCTTGATTACTGTAGCTTTGTAGTATAGTCTGAAGTCAGGGAGTCTGATTCCTCCAGCTCCATTTTTTTCCCTCAAGACTGCTTTGGCTATTCGGGGTCCTTTGTGTCTCCATACAAATTTTAAGATTTTTTTGTTCTAGTTCGGTAAAAAATGCCATTGGTAATTAGACAGGGATTGCATTGAATCTGTAGATTGCTTTGGGTAGTATAGTCATTTTCACAATATTGATTCTTCCAATTCAAGAACATGGTATATCTCTCCATCTTTTTGTATCATCTTTAATTTCTTTCAGCAGTGTCTTATAGTTTTCTGCATACAGGTCTTTTTGTCTCCCTAGGTAGGTTTATTCCTAGGTATTTTATTCTTTTTGTTGCAGTGGTAAATGGGAGTGTTTCTATAATTTCTCTTTCAGATTTTTCATCGTTAGTGTATAGGAATGCAAGATTTTCTGTGCATTAATTTTGTATCCTGCAACTTTACCAAGTTCATTGATTAGCTCTAGTAGCTTTTTGGTGGCATCTTTAGGATTCTCTAGGTATAGTATCATGTCATCTGCAAACAGTGACAGTTTTACTTCTTCTTTTTCAATTTGGATTCCTTTTCTTCTCTGATTGCCGTGGCTAGGACTTCCAAAACTATGTTGAATAATAGTGCTGAGAGTGGACATCTTTGTCTTTTTCCTGATCTTAGAGAAAATGCTTTCAGTTTTTCACCATTGAGAATGATGTTTGCTGTGGGTATGTCGTACATGGCCTTTATTGTGTTGAGGTAGGTTCCCTCTATGCCCACTTCCAGGAGAGTTTTTGTCATAAATGGGTGTTGAATTTTGTCAAAAGCTTTCCCTGCATCTATTGAGATGATCATATGGTTTTTCTTCTTCAATTTGTTAATATGGTGTATCACATTGATTGATTTGCATATATTGAAGAATCCTTCCATCCCTGGGATAAATCCCACTTGATCATGATGTATGATCCTTTTAAAGTGTTGTTGGATTCTGTTTGCTAGTATTTTGTTGGGGATTTTTACATCTGTATTCATCAGTGATATAGGTCTGTAATTTTCTTTTTTTGTACTATCTTTGTCTAGTTCTGGTATCAGGGTGATGGTGGCCTAAAAGAATGAGTTTGCGAGTGTTCCTTCCTCTGCAATTTTTTTGGAAGAGTTTGAGAAGGATGGGTGTTAGGTCTTCTCTAAATGTATGTGAAGCCATCCGGTCCTGGACTTTTGTTTGTTGGAAGATTTTTAATCACAGTTTCAATTTCATTACTTGTGATTGGTCTGTTCATATTTTCTATTTCTTCCTGATTCAGCCTTGGAAGGTTATACCTTTCTAAGAATTTGTCCATTTCTTCCAGGTTGTCTATTTTATTGGCATAGAGCTGCTTGTAGTAGTGTCTTAGGATGCTTTGTATTTCTGCGGTGTCTGTTGTAACTTCTCCTTTTTCATTTCTAATTTTATTGATTTGAGTCCTCTCCCTCTTTTTCTTGATGAGTCTGGCTAATGATTTATCAATTTTATTTATCTTCTCAAAGAACCAGCTTTTAGTTTTATTGATCTTTGCTATTGTTTTCTTTGTTTCTATTTCATTTATTTCTGCTCTGATATTTATGGTTTCTTTCCTTCCACTAACTTTGGGTTTTGTTTGTTCTTCTTTCTCTAGTTCCTTTAGATGTAAGGTTAGATTGTTTATTTGAGATTTTTCTTGTTTCTTGAGGTAGGCTTGTATTGCTATAAACTTCCCTCTTAGAACTGCTTTTGCTGCATCCCATAGGTTTTGGATTGTCGTGTTTTCATTGTCATTTGTCTCTAGGTATTTTTGATTTCCTCAGTGATCTCTCTGTTATTTAGTAACGTATTGTTTAGCTTCCATGTGTTTGTGTTTTTTACGTTTTTTTCCTTGTAATTGATTTCTGATCTCAGAGCGTTGTGGTCTGAAAAGATGCTTCATATGACTTCAGTTTTCTTAAATTTACAGAGGCTTGATTTGTGACCCCCGATGTGATCTATCCTGGAGAATGTTCCATGTGCACTTGAGAAGAAAGTGTAATCTGCTGGTTTTGGATGGAAGGTCCTATAAATATCAATTAAATCTATCTGGTCTGTTGTGTCATTTAAAGCTTGTGTTTCCTTAGTAATTTTCTGTTTGGGTGATCTGTCCATTGGTGTAAGTGAGGTGTTAAAGTCCCCCACTATTATTGTGTTACTGTTGATTTCCTCTTTTATAGCTGTTAGCAGTTGCCTCATGTATTGAGGTGCTCCTATGTTGGGATCATATATGTTTATAATTGTTACATCTTCTTCTTGGATTGATCCCTTCATCATTATGTAGTGTCCTTCCTTGTCTCTTGTAACATTCTTCATTTTAAAGTCTATTTTATCCGATATGAGTATTGCTACCCAGCTTTCTTTTGATTTCCATTTGCATGGAATATCTTTTCCCATCCCCTCACTTTCAGTCCGTATGTGTCCCTAGGTCTGAAGTGGGTCTCTTGTAGACAGCATATATATGGGTCTTGTTTTTGTATCCATTCAGCGAGCCTGTGTCTTTTGGTTGGAGCATTTAATCCATTCACGTTTAAGGTAATTATCGATATGTATGTTCCTGTTACCATTTTCTTAACTGTTTTGCATTTGTTTTTGTAGGTCCTTTTCTTCTCTTGTGTTTCCCACTTAGAGAAGTTCCTTTAGCATTTGTTGTAGAGCTGGTCTGGTGGTGCTGAATTCTCTTAGCTTTTGCTTGTCTATAAAGCTTTTGATCTCTCCGTCGAATCTGAATGAGATCCTTGCCGGGTAGAGTAATCTTGGTTGTAGGTTCTTCCCTTTCACCACTTTAAATATATCGTACCACTCCCTTCTGGCTTGTAGCGTTTCTGCTGAGAAATCAGCTGTTAACCTTATGGGAGTTCCCTTGTATGTTATTTGTCGTTTTTCCCTTGCTGCTTTCAATAACTTTTCTTTGTCTTTAATTTTTGCCAATTTGATTACTGTGTGTCTTGGCATGTTTCTCCTTGGGTTTATCCTGTATGGGACTCTCTGCACTTCCTGGACTTGGGTGGCTATTTCCTTTCCCATGTTAAGGAAGTTTTCGACTATAATCTCTTCAAATATTTTCTCGGGTCCTTTCTCTCTCGCTTCTCCTCCTGGGACCCCTATAATGCAAATATTGTTACACTTAATGTTGTCCCAGAGGTCTCTTAGGCTGTCTTAGTTTCTTTTCATTCTTTTTGCTTTATTCTGTTCCACAGCAGTGAATTCCACCTTTCTGTCTTCCAGGTCACTTATCCGTCCTTCTGCCTCAGTTATTCTGCTATTGATTCCTTCTAGTGTACTTTTCATTTCAGTTATTGTATTGTTCATCTCTGTTTGTTTGTTCTTTAATTCTTCCAGGTCTTTGTTAAACATTTCTTGCATCTTCTCGATCTTTGCCTCCGTTCTTTTTCCGAGGTCCTGGATCATCTTAACTATCATCATTCTGAATTCTTCTTCTGGAAGGTTGCCTATCTCCACTTCATTTAGTTGTTTTTCTCAGGTTTTATCTTGTTCCTTCATCTGGTATGTAGTCCTCTTCCTTTTCATTTTGTCTGTCTTTCTGTGAATGTGGTTTTTGTTCCACAGGCTGCAGGATTGTAGTTCTTCTTGCTTCTGCTGTCTGCCCTCTGGTGGATGAGGCCGTCTAAGAGACTTTAGCCATTTTCCATATGTTAAATCTTAATGCCCAAGGTGATGGTATGTGGAGGGGGCATCTTTGGAATGTGATTAAGTCATGAGGGTGAATCCCTCAAGAACGGGATTAGTGCCCTCATAAAAGAGACCCCAGAGAAGTCGCTTGCCCCGCCTAACATGTGAGGACACAGTGAAATGACCAGAAAAGTATCACACTAATCAGACACCAAACCTGGCATTATCTTGATCTCGGACTTCCCAGCCTCCAGACCATGAGAAATATATTTTTGTTGTTTATAAGCTACCCAGTCTATGTTATTTTTGTTATTGCTGCCTGAATGGACCAAGACAGTGGGGAAGGCTTCGTGTCCTAAATTCAGTAGGGATATACTTACAACCCAAAAGTTTGGGACAAAATCAAGCAGTTCCTTCACTGGCCAGAGTCCTCTCCTTGGCCGGGCCTCCCACCCTCCCCAAATCTGCGTGCGTGTGGGTCACTGAGAACCTTCCCTGGCACATGGAAGAGCCACTCTTCACTCCTTCTACAGGCTTTCCTTCTTGGAGCCCCCACAATTCTAGTCGTGAAAATGAGACTCGAAGAGGAGGCAGAAGGCAGGAAGCCAATGTTAACTTATGTTTACAACCTTCAGCACAGCTGAGACTTATCCCATTATGTCTTTGGAAGGAAGGACAGAGGAAAGAGACAGCAAAGGGAGTGGGAGAGGGAGAAGAAGGAGGAGCAAAGGTGGAGAAACCCTGTGTAGCAGTGGTTGTAAGTGCCACCCAGTCGCAGGTAGACACACCCTCTGGTCTAGCGACACTGCTTCCATCCCCATCTTCTTCTTCTTTTGGTTTCATGGGAGTAGTTTTCAGCCTCAACATAGATCCACCGCCTGACAGCCATGCTCAGGGAAACAGTACCCACGGTCAAGGATGGGGACTCTTAGAGTATATGTGCTGGGTGTGCATGGACACCACTCTGTACAGATAAGTGAAAGAAAAAGGGAATGATTTTTTTTTAAGCAACAAAAATCCCAGTAGAAATATTAAACTTAGAAGGTGAAATCTTTTTTGTGTTAGTTTTTCTTAAATATAGAGTCCTTTGAAGTTGAAAGATGTGTATTTTATATCTTGCCACTTAATTGGATAAAAAACAGTTAAACCAATTATTCTTAGGTGTCTTATGTGAATGATTTGATGAAATGATAGAAATTGTGTAGTTCCTTATTTTTTAAATTTCTGAGACATTTAATTGAAGTATATTTGATTTACAGTGTAGTGTTAATTTCTGCTATACAGCAAAGCGACTCCGTTAGAAATATATATATCCTTATTTTCATTGGATGGGACGTGGTTAAATTTCACAATCAAAGCTTGAGTTCCATTTCCAAGGAGGTGATCTGAAGCTTCCAGGCAGCGAAGGGGGTGTCCAGGCTCCCCCCCCAACTGGAGGACAGAGCTTACTCTGGACACGTAACTTCCACTGGACTTGATTTAGAGAGAGGTTTGGTGGATCAAGGAGAGGGTTTATCTCTGAGCCTCCTGCTCTTGTTTGAGCAGCCTGCAGGGTTTAACTCCTTGTTGGGTCTGAGCCAGAGAGATAAATGACACAGGCCTTGTGTGCTCACATTCAGAGAGAGCTCTTGCCAAAATGGGACAAGGCAGGATTTTGGTAAAGAGAGTTCAGGACATCTTAATACAGCAGGATGATCCCATCTGTTCTCTGGGCTTTATGGGGAGCAATGAGCTGAGCCTCCAGGGACTGGAGCACATCCCCACAGTATAATATGCAAGTGACAGAAGACTAGGGAAGTCAAGCCACTTGGGAATAATGGTGGGTGGGTCCTTCCTTTTTTTTTAAACACAGATTTTCTGTTTTTCAACAACCTTATGAATACAAGGGAAATAAATCCACAAAAGGGTGGGGAGAAAGTGCTACATTTTATTAAAGTGGTTCTCCAACTTCAGATCCTGGATTTTCCAAAGCGGGAAGGGTTTAGACTGAAGGTCGGGAACATCTCCCGAACTGCACGCGTTCTCCTTCACAGTATTGCTCAACGAGAGAGAGCTGACTTCAGGGAACACACCTGCATAAAGCCTTTTACCAGGAAAGCCAGGACAACAGCCTTTCAACTACTATGCATCCCTGTCTAATCCTGGTGTTAACTGGTCAGCCTTACAAAGCCAGGTCAGTTGGTAGAGGGACATTCACCTTGTGCAGGGATTGGGTTCTAAATGTAACACTTAAGGCAGAAATTAAGCACATTTAGGGAGTTCCCTGGCAGCCCAGTGGTTAGGACTTGGTGCTTTCACTGCCGTGGCTTGGGTTCAATCCCTGGTCGGGGAACTAAGATCCTGTGAGACACATGGGGAAAAAAACTTAAGCACATTTAAAACTGCCCTTGAAAATCTCTTAAGCTGCACATGAAATAAAATAGATAATGTTATAAAGTTATATATATGTGCGTGTGTGTGTGTGTGTATATATATATATATATATACTGCCTGACGAGTATATGTAAATGTACA
>RJWK010034681.1:0-22553 GCA_004363435.1 Platanista minor | reverse complement strand
GCCGTGGCCTCTCCCGTTGCGGAGCAGAGGCTCCGGACGCGCAGGCTCAGCGGCCATGGCTCACGGACCCAGCCGCTCCGCGGCATGTGGGATCTTCCCGGACCGGGGCACGAACCCGTGTCCCCTGCATCGGCAGGCTCACTCTCAACCACTGCGCCACCAGGGAAGCCCCTAGCTGAAGTTTTTTAATGGTATTTTCATGAAATAGTCCCCTGAGCAATTCAGTCACTTCAAATAGGTTTTCCTTTTAATCAAATTAAAAAAAACAATATACAGGCCAAACACAACAGCAGTGTGCACCTTGGTTTGTAATAAGTGTGCTGTATTGCACACAAATGCCTGTTCTATGGGTCCCCTTGTTAAGTTTGTTTTGGAAATTTATCAATTCCCCCTTTTTTTTCTGAGTCTATACATTTTCCATTTCCATGAACTTTTTCATATAAAGAATTAAAATATTTTCAAGTCTACCTTATTTAAAAGTGATGTATTTTGTTAAAGTCCTTCAATTTGGGCTCCCTTTTGGCCAGCCACCCTCTTTGAAAGCTGGTCTCTTGCCCACTCTTCCTTTCCCAGTGAGGGGACCTCTTTCCAGCTGGGGACTTCCCTCTTGGGACTGGGCAAAGCTGATTTGGGGATGGGATAATGCAGATGAAGCTGTTTTCCTTCCTTTTTGTATGATTCTCACCTGTTTTGTTCCATTGTGTTGCTGAAGTTTTTTTTTTTTTTTTTTTGCGGTACGCGGGCCTCTCACCGTTGTGGCCTCTCCCGTTGCGGAGCACAGGCTCCGGACGTGCGGCCATGGCTCACGGGCCCAGCCGCTCCGCGGCGTGTGGGATCTTCCCGGACCGGGGCACGAACCCGTGTCCCCTGCATCAGCAGGCGGACTCTCAACCACTGCGCCACCAGGGAAGCCCTGAAGTTTCTTAAGTGGACCCCAGAGCTCTCCCAGAGCTGCTTTTGCCCATGGGTATCTGACTAATTGCTGTTCTTTGTGGGGGGGGATGGAGGCCACCATTTTGGTGATGTTACTCTGGCTAATTCTTCCTAAAGTCTCTTGAAGATACTCTTCCTCTTCCTCAACCCAAATCACTACTGTTCACTGGGTTCTTTCTCATCCTTCTTTTCCTTTTAGTCTACCTCTCCTTGGGATAGGTCACACTTTTCATAGCTTTAGCCACTTATACACATATGACTTGTAAACCAGTATCTCTACCCAAGACGTCCTCCCCCTATTTATCCAAGTGCCAAATGAACATCTGTACATGAATGTCCCACAAAAGTTTCCAACTCAAAATGTCCAGTCATTGTGTTCACCCTTCCCATACATAAACCTTTCCCACATTCCCTAACATCACAAATGACATTACCATCTATTCTGTTGCCAGAACCAGAACCTCAGAACCATCCTTGATCTCTCACTTTTCTCAGGGCCTCCTGTCCAATCTCTAAATCGTATTGATTCTACTTATGAAATATCATTTGGGTGTATCCTCTTCTTTCTCACTGTAATTCTTGCTGCAACTTCCTTAGAACATCAGGCTCTAACGTTTCTTGCTTGGGATTTGTAGTGTACTCTGCCTTTTTGCTGTTCTTCTGATTTGCGTTCTTTGTTCTCTAGCTTTTCTTACAGACTGTGGCAACAGTGGTTTTTCCAAAATTCAGGTTGACTAATCCATTGCCTGGTCTTAATTCTTGAATGGTTTCTCATTGCCTCAGTATAAATTTTAACCTCTTTAACATAGTCTTAAAGACCTTTTATGATATTTCTCTCTCTGTGTCCAGGCTTAGTGTGCATCACTTATTACAATGCATTTGTGCTTTAGCAATATTAAACCATTTTCAGTTATCTAAGAATTTCATAATTTCTGACCCCTTCAATACTTTTAAACTGGCATTTGCTCCTCCCAGAATATTATTTTGCATTCCTATTGTGCACCCCTCCCCCCAAACCTGCCTGTCAAACTTGGGAGCCATCTTTCAAGTTTCACATCATTTATCTTTCCCTCTATTAATCCTCTGTCCTCTCTCTTATGCCTTTTGGGGTTTATGTCATGGCATCTTTCACATAAAATCATGACAATTTGTTTGTGTACACGGCTTTCTCCTGCACTCCGTGAACTCCCTGAGGACAGAGATTGCATCCATAGATCTCCTAGAGTAACTGGCACATGGTTGGTGACAAAAGTAGATGGTGAATGAATGAAAAATGGAATAAAAAAAGATACAGATTCTCTTCATTATCAAGGATCACTCATTTGACCAATGATTTTATGAACGTGAAAAATGCTAAGTCAAAACTGCAAGTAATTTTCTTTTAATGTTTCCACATAGCACTGATTTGAAATTCTCTCTTTATTTACAGCACAAAGCCCTTGAAAACATCGAAGATACTATTTCCTAACAATGAACGGTTTGGTCTGAGCTTCTAAAAGTGACACAGGAAGAAAGGAATAATGAAAAATGATTGAGAAACTCAGGGGATGGTAATGCTTGTCACAGAATTATGACTTATCTGCTCCAGCCTTTGAAGGGCATGCTTCCATTTGCTTGCGCTGTGTGTAGAGAACTATCCGATACTGTGTTTGCCTAAAACAGTGATTTATAGTCACCATTGACTTAAAATGCTTTACAGACCAATTTTTAACCCTTCTATCCCTAGTTTTTCCTTATCAAAAACAATTTCATGATATTGCCTACAAATATTGTAAAGCAGGATGACCTCCATAAAAGAAAGTAATTGAGGTGGGCAAATCATTATTGTAAGGGCCAAAGAATGCTGCCATGAACTTTTAAAAGGCCCTAAGATGTAAGAGAACAGAACTGGAATGGATGCTACTCTTGGTCCCTGAGTTATTGGACAAAGCTGATCTCTCTAGGCTGTGCTTTCATCTTCTGTCAAACTAACAGATTGTATGAGTCACTAAATGATGTCTAAGCCTACTCCCAGCTCTAAAATTTGGTGACTCAATCCAGAGTTGAGCTTCTCTGGACCCAGTATAATATTAGAAAATTCATTATCAAAGAGGGAGGGGAGTGTGCAGAGGAATAAGCATAACCTTATTGCTTAACTATTCTGTCAACAGTCCTCTGATGCAAAGTCCAAGAAAGTGAAAACTCACTGAAAACAAAACTAAGTAAAATACTATGTGACCTGACTTATAGCAATAAATACAGACTCTGGGCAAAACTGGAGTACAGATAAAAGGATATCTTCAAGCTCTTTGGAAAAAATGAGTTTCAAATGCCCCTAAGAAATGTTACTGTTTATATTTATTCCATTATTCTCAACAGTCTTGTTCACCATCCCTGAGGATTTGAAATTTTACTTCCTATTTTTAACAAGGAGTATTTCATTATTATAAACATACAGGACAGCGCAAAGTCATATTAAATCAACAAATACTACTGTCTGCTTGATGATGAGAAACAGTGGAGCACTGATCTCTCACCTGAGTCAGAAATCACAGGTAGGGAAAGCACGAATGACACCCCAAGGAGATAGATGAGCGTTATTATGAAACAAGAAGTAACTTGGGCAGTCACAACAAAAAAGGAAATTGATAGATCATATGATTTGCCTTGTATAGTAAAGAAAGTTTACAAGTTTATCTTGAGAAATAAATGTTTTTTGTCACAAATTCCTATGAGAATTGTATGGCATAGTCCCTTATTCTGAAGATATAAAGTAATACTTAGCACAATGTTACTGCAGTTGTTCAATATCATTCTTTCTTTATTTTCCCAAAGTGCCATGTCTTATGGTAAACTGGAACAGGACTCAAGGGCACAAAATGAAACGGTTCCTCAGTAATGACATTACATATGTGTGGACAGGGAAGAGAACAGTTAAGACAATGAGGCCTAGGTATGTGATTCAACTTACTATAGCACTTGGAGAACATACCTTGGCATACTCTTACTTAACACACTCAATTCAAGGTTAAATCTTTTGATAGTTGCTATAAGGGCAGATATTCTATGTGGTTGACTGAAGAAAGATCTGTATGTTTAAATAGCAGGTGAAAAGGCAGCAGGTTGATATTCTCATGGCAAAATTAAGAAGCCTGGGGCTTCCCTGGTGGCGCAGTGGTTGGGAGTCCGCCTGCCGATGCAGGGGACGCGGGTTCGTGCCCCGGTCCGGGAAGATCCCACATGCCGCGGAGCGGCTGGGCCCGTGAGCCATGGCCGCTGAGCCTGCGCGTCCGGAGCCTGTGCTCCACAGCGGGAGAGGCCACAACAGTGAGAGGCCCGCGTACCGCAAAAAAAAAAAAAAAAAATTTAGAAGCCTGACATATTCTCACACAGAGATGGGTAACTCCAGTACACAAAGAGATGGATAAACTCCTTCTCAAAAGAAAACAAAGTTCCAAATCTGCTCTTGTGATTTTATAAGTTCCTTAAAGCATGAGAGAAACGATTCGGGCTTAGACATTTTTATGGCTAGGTCTCACCATTATACTGCCTGAATCCATTAAAAAAAACCCAAGAAATGCTTTCATCAAATATCTGAATATTTGAATAGAAAGACATACTGAAGTGTCCTCCAGGGTGTTAAATATTTCAAGTAGATGAAGAAACTGACCTAGCAGGGTTATTGAGAATTATTCATTTGAATACTAAGGGATGTATATTTTATTTTTAGCATTGCTAATGTAAAGGCTTTCTTCCAGGTAGCAATTTGTAAAAGGCAGAACCACTTATTAAGGCCACTCCTGACTGTGACAGCAAAACCTTGTCATCATCGTGGCTCAGGCTGCCTATATTTCTGTAGGCTTGGGGACATGAAGGTGTCTCCAATTTACTGGAATACCAATCATTTAGATATATAAAATGAGGGGAACAGCTTTTTCAATAAGATTTAAAATCGTAGTTGAATCTGTCAAAAGAGCATAATGTTTGGGTAGCTTCATCAAGGAGCGAGAAGCTTTCTGGTTTCCCTAAACTGGCACCACAGCCACTCCAGATTCAAATCATAGGGATTTGGAATCATAGCCACTTCCAGATTAAGCACGGTTATTATAATCCTCCCCCTTACATTTCACTGTTTATTAAGCAGAACCATCTGGAAATAATCTTCCTCACTGAGTACCAGAATGTTGCCTCTTTTGCTTTTCTCCTCTTTGATCTGTGTAATTCTATATTTTCCGACCTATTGACGTTGGATAAAATGGATTATGTGAGCCGTTGAAGAAATGGCCAGCAAAACTCGGAATTCTGAATGTTCATGGGAGATGTCCACAAGAAGCCAAGAGGTCATGAAAAGATAGCAGAGGGACCCATCCGGACGAACACCTCTGTGCTGGTGACAGTGACAAACATTTCTCCCATCTCTCCTAGTGGGTATTCACAGTATTGCAGAAGGGCTAAAACTATGAGAAAACTATGAAGTGTAGTCTCTTTTTTGCATGTGCTCTGCATAGAATGTCCATTTTGAGAATATTCAGCGATATCAAATAGATTTCTAAAGAATTAAACTACAAAACATATGGGAACCTCCACTCTTGTGGTCCATCTAAACTTGGCATTATGGAATCAGTTAAATCTTCTAATGTTTTATGAACAGACTGTTGCAATATTCCCTCTCTCGTCTGCCTCCGTTCTTATCTTCTTTAAAATCATTGTCCAGAGGGACTGATATATTTAAATTGCATTTCTTGCCATTCTTACTACCTATACCTATGCTTCTTGAGTAAAAGAGATTTGTAATCAAAGGAAATTCTAAAGGATACCAGCAGCAACTTGGGAGGATGAGAAGTTATTGGATAAACATGGTGCATCTTCCTGGAAATTTGTAGAAAAATACTTTCATGATAATGAAACAAAGATTTATTATTGAGTAAATGCAAATACATGAGAATTCAAAGAACTTGATATACATGGCAGACCATTTCTAACTCTGGCTCCAGACCATCCGCCTTGAGAGTATGCATTTATTGTTTTATTTGGCTTTGTTTACTTTTGGGGAGAGTAAATTTGTTGTGAAATTTTGTTGTGAAACAGTGAAAGAACACAGTAAATTAAATCTGATTGCTCTTTTATGTTGTATTTTGAGAACATGTACCATCTTAAGAACTAGGTGACTATATAGACTTTATAGTGCCAAGATTTAAATTTGTTTTACAGAAGTTACAGCTATGTCAAATTGATTTCTAAAGAATTAAAGTAAAAATATCTGAGAGCCCTCCAGTGGTCAAAATAATATATGCAAATTCTCAGTTATTTACCCAATATTCCTCCCTCCAAAGAACTTAAAACATTTCAGTCTTCCTTTCATAAAAATGCTTGCTTTGATTACTTTCTGACATCACTATTATATTACATAAATTTTTTTTTTTAGCACTATGGGGAAACAGATGTTTATCCAAATCATTTAAATAAAAAAAAAACCCAGAAAATAGCAGCCTAAACCACCCATTTATCAATGAGAGATTTTAAATAGCTGCTAGAATTTAAGCATGTAGTACAATCCCAAATCTTGTCCAGATATGAGTAATTTAATTCCTCCCATTGCAGCCATTGAGAGAAATGTGGTTGGGTATTAAAACCACCCTATCGATAAAGAGAGGATCCAGTCAACATGAGGTGTGTCTGCTACTGTGTTCCCCTTAAGCACAGAGTGTTATTTTAATGTGTATATTCCTAGACTTATAAAAGCATTGTGTGTGTGTGTGTTCCTCAGCTTTAATTCTGAAGGCTTGCATGAGAAATGTGTTGGCTTCTCTTTTAGCAAATGCATATCTAACTAAGCCAGGCACAGTACTTTCACGAGCTTCGTCTCTTGATTACTGGTAATGGTTTGGCAGAAAGCCTGGAATAACGTCTCTGCCTTGAAAACTGACAAGCTCTAACATTTACCCAAATGCTGCAACACTGATTGGTGAGGAGAGTTTTTGGTTTGTTTTAATTAAATTCCTATATTACGTTATTAGAAAGTAAAGCTTGTTTAAAAAACTCCCCCCACATTTAGATTCATAAATTTGGTGCTCCATACAGGATTAGGATTTTTTTTTTGCAAATATGTAACTACGTATTTAATTATTATAGTCCTAAATCTTTATGGACCACCCTTCAAAGGCTTGTGCTTATTTATTTAAAAAGTTAGCAACATCAGGGTTAAAATGCGAAGAAAATATTTTATGTCCTATAATTTCATCTCTTACTCAGAATTTTTTTGCTTGTTTTCTAGTTTTAGACAGAAAGTAAATGCTCGTTTTCCCTTTTGTATATTAATGTACGCAGACTTACCACGTCAGTCAATGTCCCTATGTTAAAAAAAAAAAAAAAAAAAAAGAAGTCAAATTCAGTTAGTATCTGTGAATGACCTTCAAGAAATTCAGCCTACTGCAAGAAATGTTATGGGTAATTCTCAGCACACTCTAGTGGAGAAAGTTATGGCCTAAGACAAAAGCAGGCATTTCTGGAAGCTACATTGTGTATTTGAGGCCACTGGGGTACCATATAGGAGACTGAAGCAATAATTTACCCTTGCGCAATGAAAAATACAACGTAACTTGCACACCAGGATCCTCTGCCTCATTAAGTTAAACACTTCCCTCATGTCATTTTTAAGGAGAGATTACAATACCGTAAATCTAAGTAACTTAGATTTATCTTCTGGCGTATGGCAAATGGTTACACAGCGTATTTACAGCATTATAAATGTTTGGGTGCTAAGCACCTGTCTACACTTATGCTTGAATGATTTCTCTTTTTATGGAACAGAAAGAAGGTATAATTTTCTTTTTGAAAAATGTATTGATTTATCTCATACTCTCAAAATCGAGGGAGGGGATGCAAATAAATGAAAAGCAGAATAACATTACCAGGGTGGACAAGGTGATAAAAGGACACAGGCTCCCTGTCACACCTAAACACCCTGATACTTGTAAGTGAACCAAATATCTAGGATTTTCTTTGAATAGAGCTGCTGGTGGTATAAAAGTTCACGGAACAATAGGTTCATTTCAAGTGGTCACAGCCCAAACATTCTAAAGAAAAAGATGGACATTTTGCTCTATTACCCTTATTCTTGCACAGAAAAATTCCCATAGATAATAAATTTAGTAGAGCATCTTTTGAAACCCAACAGTTTCATTTTCCTTTTTATGCTTTAAACATTTTGAATTTAAAGGAGGTGAACAAGAAAACAAGTCAAGAAACAGATGTTGAAGATGACTTTCCTTTCCACGCGGTCTTCATAAAGAAAAGATAACTGAGTCTAATAAGTTATTAATGTATGAACATATTCTAAAATGGAATAACAGTTTTAGAGTTTTGAATAAAATGTGTAAGATAATGCAAATCCCTTTTGAGTTCTGGGTTCTGCTGAATACAGCTAGGCTCCTTATAAGTGGCTATATCACAAATGATATGCCTGAATAAAGTTAAACAAATATTATTGGATGCCCTATCAGTTTAAGATTTGATTTCTGCTGGTGTTTAAAATCAATGTCATTTATAAAGAGAATACAAAGTACCCAAAGGTAAAGATAATTTTTAAAGTCTTTAGAATTCTCAGCTTTATGTTCTGAAAGTATTATATAAGCTACCACACCATCACACTTTTAATTATTAATACAATGAACTAGGGGTGATTTATCCAGAATTTACCAAGTATATTAAAGTATGTGTTAAAAATGATATATTCATATATAAATAATGTTGATATATGTGTTTATATATATTCAAATTATATATATGTGTGTGTACATATATATATATATAAATATATATATATACACATATACACCTATATTCAAATTAGCTTGTGAAACACTTGGTTAAAGAAAATCAAGCATGTCTCTTTAGTGTAAAACTTTAAGAGCCCTTAAGGCAAAGGTCACATAAATCTCCAAGACAGCAATATGGTATACAGCATTTCCCAAATTCATCTGACCTAGGATCCTCATCTTTTTTTCTTTTTCTTCCATATAGCATTTCCGAGAATGATCACTCCTGAGAACATAAATTGGATGTGCTGATTTAAATTAAATCCAAAAGACCTTAAAATACTGGCTTAATAATTTTTTCAACTTTTAAGTACCTCATTAATCTCTGAATTCCCCAGTTTTACCTTGTTAATGCTTAAAACTAATGCAAAGCAAAAGTAGAGTAACAGGGATACAAATATTATTCAAAACTATGCATTTCTAACGTATAATACAGATCACCATTCCTCTGTGGCATTTTCCCTCATCCTAGTCCTTTTCTTTTGCCTAGTGGAAAAAGTGGGCGCTGGGGATTAGAATTACATTCAATTACCTTTTTCTCCATTTCTCTGCTACACATGATCAGTTCTCAGAGATGGGAAAGTGCTAGCATTGCACACTGACTCTCTACATTCTACAGAAATTGCCCTATCAGAGGCTCTTTTTCCTTCCCAGAACTCTCCATGGGCAGAACTCCCTGAGAGATTAAGTGTGAGGACAGGTAAAATGCTAGGACTCCAAAGGACCAGAGAAGCTGTGACAGGAAAGGTCGCAGACACTCCAGAAATGGTGAAGATTTAGAGAGCCAAAAAACTCTCAGTGGGGCTCAAAGTCAAAGGATAAAAACTGACAAGAGACGTTAGCATCAGACCGCAGGTAGCTTGCCTACATGTTACCAAGTATGGACCAAAAACTGTTCACTGGCATATAAGAGTTTAAATCTAGACCTTTTGGTCTACTGGGGGTTTAGGACTGCCTATCATCCATGAGTGTGGAATTCATTAGATCTCTTCATAAATATTCCAGTGGTAGGACTGCATTACTTGCCCAACTGAATTTAGGTGTGACCACATGGCATGCTTTGGCCAAGGAAATGTGAGCATAAGGAACATGGTTCATTTCCTGGTAAAAGCAACAGTGTGGAGTAGGGTCTTTAGCCAACCCCTGATGAATAATTTTCATGAGTGGGAAGGAAACCTTGGTTTTTTGTTTGTTTGTTTGTTTGTTTTGCGGTACGCGGGCCTCTCACTGTTGTGGCCTCTCCCGTTGCGGAGCACAGGCTCCGGACGCGCCGGCTAAGCGGCCATGGCTCACGGGCCCAGCCGCTCCGCAGCATGGGGGATCTTCCCGGACCGGGGCACGAACCCGTGTCCCCTGCATTGGCAGGCGGACTCTCAACCACTGCGCCACCAGGGAAGCCCGAAACCTTGGTTTTTATAAGCTACTGAGATTTAGAGGTTGTGTGTTACCTCAGGAAACCACGTCTAGTATATCTGGAGCACTTCATAGGTGTGCATCTTAGTTTTATCATGTATAAAAGAAAATAACAACATATGTCTCTTACCCACAAAACAGGATGCATTTTAGACGAGAATTGTTACACTTACCTGAGATGTTAAAAACATCTTTTGATGAGTAAATTTTTCTATAAATGTGTAGTAATGAACCATCTAAGACTAGAAAATTCAATGCATTAGAAGATAAATTTCATTCAAAATTAGCCTACATCTTTTAATAAGATTAATAAAGGCATCTGTATTCTTGAACTATGATTAATTCAGTGAATTCATTTTTTCAGTACTCATAAATCTGTGTGCTACCACATTACATAGGAATGGGGGTACAAAAGTAAAATGAGACTAAAAAGGAAAAATAATAAAAATAACTCGATTGCCCTCTTTAAAATACACGGAGCTTTACGAAGCTTTCATGACTCAGGGTGTCTCTGAGTCATCCTTATGCCATATATATTTTGCAAGGATGCAGAAGCCAGCTTTATTTATGCAAATAAATGCACTTTTATTTTATGTTAAGACAGAACACAGTTTCCTATGCGATAAGGATATATTTTCTATTTAGCTTTTTATTTTTTTAGAATGTGTTTAGGTCTCTTTAAAATATTCCATAATAAAATATCTGCAAAATATGAGATTTTTAAGAATAAAAGCAATCCCCAAACTCTTAAAACTTAGTTTTCTGAGAGAAAAACAAATTTTTGAGGAAAGGCAAAGTGACTTTTTAACAAGTGGAGATTAGTGCAAATAAATTAAGAATATAAATGAGAGAATAATATAAAGCAATTTGTAAATTACACCCATTGTTTTAACACAACATACTCTGGTGTCAGTGTCCAGTGAAGGGGGCTAAGTAAATAATTTCATTGTCTAAGACAAGCACAGTTAAGGCACAAGGTAGGAGCTTGATAGGGATTTGTTAAATTAATAAGACAAATTAGCTCAGCTACTTGGAGGTTACAATTTAAAATCTGCCAGTTTTCAAGATCTAGTCTTAATTTCTTTCACTGATGAAGCAAAAAAAGTTCAATAATATTATATTTTCATATTTTGTGATGGAGAAATCTGGGTTCTCACCTAAATATTGACTTTGAACATTTGATTAGACTCAAAAATATTTTAAGATAAATTTTGACCCTATCCATATTAGGGCTTTTGTCTTTGTGGAGGTTAAAGAGCCCTATATAAGAAAAAATAGAAACCAAGTTTTTTATTTTTCTAAATCTCAGGAGTTGGTACATTAAAGGCATACAATAAGTGTGTGAAAAATTTATAAATGATCTGAGGAATATGAATTCGGTTAAACACCCTTAGAATTAATAAGCTATATTTTCCCTTCCTCTGACTCCTACCAACTATATTCAATTTATAATAAGTAAATGTAGTTTTGTTAACTTAGCATAGCAAAATGATTAATACTGCACTTTAAGGCCTTAAAATTTTTAGGGAGAAACTTTAACTAACTTTAAGATTTGGGGTCACAATATCATGTCACATAAACAAGCAACTTCTTTCCTTCTAGCACACACTGTGATCTGAAAATAACCCAGTGTGTTCTGATGGTTCAGATTCAGGCTGTATGCAATGAGATGATTTTAATTTGGTTGTGTCACATGACTTTTTCCACTTGTGCTATTCAGTATTCTGGGCTAGATTTATTGAAACATGTCTGTTTTCCAACTCTATGACTTTCTTTTTGATTATGAACATAAAACTAATTTATCGTACTTACACGTTTATCATCTCTCTTGTCACCACAATCAAGGTATACAGTCTCATTTGGCCAAAATGAAAATAGATAACATCCTCTTACCAAAACAACAACAACCAAACAAACATTTTTAATTGAGTCTACTTGACGTCAAGAACTATGAATGATCACTGTTCTAGACAAGGAGTCTAAGGTCAAAAGAATAATGATGTTTAGAAGGAAAATGAATAAAGTTAGAAAGGAACTGTTGAGGGACAACTTCCTTGAAATAGTCATTTGTTCATTCCTTAAACATGCATTGAATGGTTTCTATGTGTCAGTAACTGAGAATACAAAAATGATTAAGATACAGTGCCTGCCAGGACAGTGAAAGTGACTGATGAGATCAACCTTGAAGGAGAAGTAGCATTTGCCCACAAAGGAGGTAAACAATGAGCATTCTGGGCAAAAAAACTCCAAAAAACAAGTAGGTTAGACTAGTACAGACATATGATCATGTACGGAATATTCTGGAGGCAGCAATGATGTGTGATTAAATTGCTGGTGATAACCAGTAAAGAAGCAGGGGTGATGTTAGAGAAACAGGTTGAGGCATTCTGACATACGAAGACATACTAAGGAATGCATTTTGAAGGGAACGGTGAACCACAAGAGATTTTTAAGTAGGGGGGGAATCCATTCATTTCTAGGACTTTTAGAAGATGGGTGTATTGGTCCCAGCATGGGAGATGTGCTGGGGATGGAGCCTAAAGGCAGGAGAACAACTGGGAGCCATACTATATCCAAGGGAGGTGATGAGCACCTGAAACAGAGCAGAGAGAAGGGAAAGGAAGGAATTTATTTACGATCATTTGTGAAATGTGGTGATGCTGGATGTAGGCCAAGTGATAGCGTGAAGAGTCAAGGTCAACAGCTGAGAGTGATGGCAGTAGGGGTGGCTTGAGAGACTACAGAGATTACTAAGAAAAGGGGCCAGCTAGGGACAAATAAAAGGACTGTTAAGTACTGTTCACAGCTCAAAGAAGGTTGGAACACATGAATTCTTCCAATCAGAAATTTGCATTTGCAAAGTTCTCCACAAAAGCCTCAACATATCAGGCCACAACTAAAACCCCAAATCAAAAAGATGACCGGGAATTATCAATGATATCAGGAGACTGCCTGGTACCTTCTCTAGAATGAGGAGTCTTTAAAAAAAATAACGATAAAAGCAGAAGAGTGACTTTCCATCTCTGGTAACAGTAATGAGATCATTTGGACCAACACTCTCATTGAGGTAATCAAAAACATTTAAAATGTAAAAACAGAAAAGAGCTAATAAGATGGTGAAGACAGGAACATTCAAGAGAAGACCAGAACTCAGATAAAGACACTAATTTTTGAAAGCTTTTGCTCTTGGGTATCTGAGTATCAGGAACAAAAGGTCTGAGAAACCAGCTTCATGCTGGGCAGCCTTATGGGTGTCAGTGGAACATCAAAGCCCATGGTCCTCAGGTGAGGGCTTTAATAAACTAACCCAGTTTTCACCTGGGACCTCAAAAGGTTATACCTTCCCTCAGGGTAGATGTGAACCCCAAATCAACCGTTCCTCACACAGATTTGTAGCCTTGCTTCTTGCACAGGGGTGCCTTGAATAATCACCTTTGATTAAGGTGATTCTGGTCTGATCCAGGGGCCCTGGCAGAAGCAAACCCAAGTCCTCTCTGGAGGAGACCATTATCACCACTAGGTCTCAACTTAACCCTACAAGTAATTTTAAAAATAATTTCCAGGGCTTCCCTGGTGGCGCTGTGGTTGAGAGTCCGCCTGCCGATGCAGGGGACATGGGTTCGTGCCCCGGTCTGGGAAGATCCCACATGCCGCAGAACGGCTGGGCCCGTGAGCCATGGCCGCTGAGCCTGCGTGTCCGTAGCCTGTGCTCTGCAACGGGAGAGGCCACAACAGTGAGAGGCCCGTGTACCGCAAAAAAAAAAAAAAAAAAATTTCCAGCAGATAGTCAAAGATATCCAAGCAAACAAGAAAACAAGACTGAGAACTGACAGGAGCAATAATAATAGAAACAAATCTTGGTAACTCTTGAGGTGTTAGAATTAGCAGATGTATATTATAAAACAACTACACTTATTATGTTCAAAGAAATAAAATTCAAGCGTGACGATGTCAGCAGGGACATCACAGCAGCAGAGAGATATTCATTGGCCCCTTCTCCTGTCAACGCGATCTGGCCACATACGTCTAAAATTCTTACATTTTAGAATTTTTAAATGTTGTATCCTTTTTTGGTTTTCTTTTGACACATTGAAAACAAAAACAAAGCCCCATACTAATATAATTTTATTTTTAGGTATAATTCAATCAGAAATATAGTAGTTAAGTAAAAGGTAAGTTTACATGTAAGTGTTTGTGTGTGTCCTGGTGTGTGTGATGCATGCTCTCACAAATTTCTTGGAGACACCTATGATTCCTGCCAGGCTCCCTCCTCTTGTCAACAGTTCAGGACACAGCCAGGTAAAGCAAGGGGGACAGGCATCCAGTGTCACCAAGGAAAATATACAAACGTGCCATCCACTTGCAGAGAAGTGAAAATTAACTGCAACTTTCACAACTTAATGGGTTAATTATAGATATTAGGGAAGGTTAACTGTGATGTAACAAAACTGTAAAATTAAGTGACTCTATCAGTATCATGTTCATTATGTTCATTTTTCATTTTAGAAGAGTAACACGGTATTAGTATTCATTCTGATCAAAGTTGAGTGAAAGATCCATATTATCATTCATTGTTCGTACCTAGTTCAGCCAACTTAGTTCATTAGAATCTGGTTGATTTGACAGAACAAAACCCGGCCAGTTACGTGCAACAACTGTTCAGCCCCACGCTCTGTAATAAGCACATCAGCACATTTATTTTCCCCATATAAAGTAGAATCTCCAATTCATACCATGTACTCTGTGACTATTATGGACAGTATTTATTCAGAAGGAATGCTGTGCAAGTTTGGAAAAGCTGTCTCTACAAGAGCCAGGAGGTCACTGGACAAAACAAGAAACAAAACCTATACATGGTCAAAAACTTGAAGAGGACTAAGGTTTGTCATTCTTTCTTTTAACTAAAAAAGTTTTGAAATCCTCAGCACATAGCGAGGCAGCAGCAAATCAGACAACTCTCTCCCTCCTCCACTCTCAAGCTCTGTAGAATCAGAACGTCTCTATTCACTTAGCAAATATCAGCTTTTTTGGAGGAGGAGAACCTGCTTGGAATTAATGAGGCAACACCAAAAAAATAACTTCTATTAATAAATTGTTCTCTTCAATGGAAAATTGCCTATTTTTCTCATTTTTTTTTAAAGAATATCTTCCAAAGGCTCCTTATGCACTTTCTACCACCTTCCCCCCCCCCCACTTTTATTATTTTTTTCTTTTTTCCTTTTTTAAATTAAAAAATGCCATAGTGCCAAGCAAGGGAAATAACTCCATCTCACAAGAATACAGTCACCTCCAATGGCATCATGGACAGAATAACATTTAGTCGGTGTTGTGACATGTTTAACTACTGACGTTGTAATTCAAGAAATGCAGGGTGTTTAAAGAGTTAATAGAGGGAAAAGTAAGTAAAGGTAAAGCCAAACTGAAGTTAGAAGTGCAAGGTCATCTTCAAAACTAAGCTGAAATACTTTGTTTCTTTCTGCTTCACAAAATGTAAAACGCCAACTATCTCAAGAAAGGTAACAAAGTTACAACACTAGAAAATCTCCCTGATCACTTTTTCACTCACACAAATAAAAAGAAAAATGCAACATTAACCTTCCCAGAGAAGCAACATCTTTGCACTTACCCTAGAGTATGTACATGATCTCTTAAATCCTTTTAATTCCAGTACATCCAGAACATATATGAATTCTTAGCACATTCATGTAAAGAATAAACCTTAACCAAATGGCTAATTACAACAGAGATCACAACAGGACTCTCTGAAATTCTAGGGAGAGACACGAGGTTAAAATCCAGCTTCTAGATCCTGGTGTATACTGTGTCTATCTTTAACTTGAAAATGATTTGGTTTCACATTCCACTGAAGTCCCACTGGCAGATGCCTTTGGTAAGCTCACCAATGGCAGGCTGTCAAAAGCCCTCCCTCCACCCCCTCCACCCTCTTCAACCCCCTCCATGCTCTGACTGAGCTTCCATTGCTACATCTAATACTGATCTACTCAGCTGTCTTTTTACCTGTCTCCACGTGGGTAAAAGGAGATGCTTTCATTGATGGCTATTACGGAAACACTTGGAAACTGAAGATCAGCCCGAGGACTCACTGTGCTTTGCCCACTGCCATCCCCTCCCCCTACCTCCTACCAGAAACCAACTGACTTCCAAACTTGGCTGTCTGAAAAAGAATGTTCTCTGACTGCCATTCCCGGAAGCAGAAAGCAAGGCAGCTCAAGTTGTGTTCTGTTACTCGGCATGAAAAACTTCCCAGGTATACAAACAAGTAAGTTTTCTGGATTTTTTTTCTCCCCTTAACTTTGAGGCGAAACGGGGCAAATATTTGGGAGCATGACAAATATTTTTGTTGTTGCACAGCATTTATGTTTGAATATTCACCTATAATTTTACCCCAAATGGCTACGGATGCAGTAGAAAAGGGAAATGGCAAATTTGTTGTTAAAAGCTGAATTTCCTTATCAGTAAATGAGTTGGGACCCTTTAGAGGAAGCGATGGTTATGCTGAATGCTTGACGGTATTCTGAAGGACAACTATCCCATCTGTGGATTTTCTGTGAGAGGAAACCTTGCTCATAGGAATTGTGAAAAAACTCCTTTCACCTGTCCTATATTTTATATTGCAGACAGCAGGAGGAGACGGTGCAAGAAACACTTCTATCTCCCTGTCAAGTCTTCTTTTCCAGGACTGTCTTGTAAACTTTGGTGAGGACTGGGTGGGGCTGGCCATGTACAATACTCTCCCACACCCCACACTCACACACACGTGTCTGAACAAAGAAAAATTGAGTCAATGGAAATGAGGGGAAAAAGTACATTTCCTCAAACAGGATCTGACAAGAATGAATAATGTGGAGTCCCTTTAAATCACTACTAAAATTGTATTGAATATTTATTTCGTGGTCACTGGGATCAAAAGATCTGCTGCTGCTGAAAATAATTTACCTCACCCTGTTCAGAATAGTGAGTGTATTACGTGCAATGTTATGGACCAGACAACTTCTTGAAATGCCTGATAGAGGACTTATAATTTCGGCATCAGACAAACCACAACCCCAGGCATTCTGGGGTTTCCAGATCTCATCTGGCTGTCTCTGCCAGCTCCAGGCGAATGTCAGCTGGCTGGACTCAGGGTGGTGCTGTGGCCGCAGCTGCCCCTAGCAACTTGTACAGACATCTCGAAAATACCCAACGGCAAAGGTTGACCCCCAAAAAGAAACCTTTCTCTTTGTTTGTGGTTGGTTTTAAATGTTCTGTTCTAGGTGGTCTTTTACCACATCTGAACAAGACCATTTTAGGGAACTGTAAGTGAACACTTGATTAACTGGCATCCCAATTTATTTTGGTGATATCCTGATGCCCCATATAGACTGATCCTAACAACCTGCTCACTCCTCAGCCTCTTACTAGATGTCCTTTAAAAAAAAAAAAAAAGATTGAAAGAAGGAGGGAGAGGAGGAAGAAACTTTATTCTTATTCCCACGCTGATTATTTTAGGGAAATTTCAAGCTGTATGTAATGCTGATAGATAAAGACATCTGAATAACTTCAGAAATAAATAGAAATAACCACTCACCCAGAGAGCACACATCCCTGTCTTTGTGATTCCTCCCCCCTCTATCAAAACACTTCTCCCCAAGGCTAATGGATGGTGTCAAAACACGTGTGAGCTAAGAGTGGACAGAGTTGGCAGCAGGTACTCTGGTTCACATTCGGCCACAATATTCACTTATGCTGTACCTTTGAGTGAACATTAGCACAACCGACACCCAAGAAATGTTTGTTGAAACAAGCAAACAATTGCTTGTGTGAAAGTGTATATTTTAACCTATGGAAAATTGTTACATGTTGGCTTACATTTTAGATAATGGGGTGGGGGGGAATTATATCTCTTTTCAAGCCATTAACCAAAAGATTATATGGAAGGTATATTAGGCACTGAGCACCTTTATAGAAACAAACAAACAAACAAAAAGATTATTATACGTTTTGTGTCTGTGTGAGTGAATGACTCTAAACACCAACATGGCAAATTCTATTAAGTTTATTTCTATTGATCTTGCTGGCTTCTAAGAGAAATAAAGAAAATATTAGGTCCTCCTAATAATTCATATTAACTAGTAAACTATAATTTTATTGAAATGTTACTGGCCATTCCTTACAGTACAACATTCAACAAGAAAACATCTCCTTAGGTTCCCAACTTTATCTCCTTTTATATTTTCATCTGTTTCAATCACAGAAATTCCAGAACAGTGTGCAACAGTAGTGGCAGCATGAGTCCAAACCCAAGGCTGAGTGGGAATTTCTTTTTCTTCTTTTTCTCCCCCTAACCTTCATGCAGCAGTTGATAAGATTTATAATGACTAGAACTCAGTCTTTATCATGAGTAAATGTTATTTTTCTCTTTCACAAGCACTAACATGAGAGTTAGGATTTGATGAGAAAAAATAGCTTCCAGGGCTTGCTTCCAAAGAAAACTGGGCATGTAACAGGCGAATCAAATAGCCTTGATTTATCATGAACAAGCATTAATCTCTGCTCCATCCTCCAGAAATAGGCTGTCTTAGCACTGTTCTATGGATGGCAAATGCTGGTAGCAGTCTCCTTGAGGGGTGAACAAGGTGTTAAAACTCAGGTTTTAGCTGATCTGGGAGGCATCTGTATATATGAAAAATCTGGGCAATGAAAAGCAAATGATCCCTGTTATTTTTTCCTCCCTGGGGTCCTTAAGACACTGGCATAGGCTATATTCTCATGCTGATAGTTTTGTGGATGATTTTGTCTTTTACATATTATTATTTAAAAAAAATACACTATTTGGGGCTTCCCTGGTGGCGCAGTGGTTGAGAGTCCGCCTGCCGATGCAGGGGACACGGGTTCATGCCCTGGTCCGGGAAAATCCCACATGCCGTGGAGAGGCTGACCCCGTGAGCCATGGCCGCTGAGCCTACACATCCGGAGCCTGTGCTCTGCAACGGGACAGGCCACAACAGTGAGAGACCCGAAAAACACTATCTGCTATAGACTGAATATTTGTGTCCCACAGAGTTTGTATGTTGAAACCCAGTCTCTCATGTGATGGTATTAGGAGGTGGGGCCTTTGGGAGGTGCTTAGGTCATGAGGGTGGAGCCCTCATGAATGGGATCAGTGTCCCTATAAAAGAGACCCGAGAGAGCTTCTTTGTCCCTTCCACCAGGAGAGGACACAGCAAAAAGATAGGTCTCTATGAGCCAGGAAGCAAGCCCTCATCAGACACCAAATATGTTGGCATCTTGATTTTGGACTTCCAGTCTTCAGACTGAGAGAAGTAAATTTCTGCTGCTTATTTCAGTTGATTGTAAGCCACCCGGTCTATGGTATATTGTCATAGAGGCTTGAATGGACTAAGACACTCATTATACAAAAGTGAGTTTGTTTTTTGTGGGGGAGGGGGATAAATTGTGGGTTTTTTTCCCCTGAGGAAAAAAATAATAAATCCAAGTAGTAGTTGTTTGAAAAGTAATTACAATAGACACTGTCCAAGAAAAAAGTAGAAAAACTATACATATAGGGGCTCTAACAACAGATATGGAAGGGATTCAAAACAGCAGCATACTACGTATAATCTTATTAAATGCTGATCAGTTTCAAAATTAGATGAAGTTGGGCACTCATTTTGAATGCCTATGATATGAAAATAGCCCTAATTATGGAAAGGCGCATATGTATCAATTTACTAATTATAATATCATATTTAGTGGAAAATAACTGGGAACAATGGTAGTTTTGATGACAACAGAAAGCATATAAATGCTTATATAACGCTTAGCATATAAATGCATATGCCCCATGATTTCAATTATATTAGAACACCTGTGGGCAGTAGAAGGAAAGATAAAGGCCAGAAGGAATCCTATCTAAATGATTTATGGGTCCACACACAGGCACACACACACAGCCAAAATATTCAAATAAAGATAATTGCATCCCTTCCTCATTCCTTCTCTCTCCTCCTTGTCCTTGGAGAGGCATCTCTGTTTCTCTTCTCAGGGTCTCTTGTGTGGCAGGTGGCTTGGGAGGGGAGTGGACAGGAAATGGGGAGGCTCTCCAATGTGGAAAGAGACACAGAAGAAGCTTAAAGGGGCCTAGGTTGATGTGAAGAAAGGGCATCAAGAGAAATACCCAAGAAAAAGAGTGATCTTAAAGGCACCAGTGAGAACAGAGAAGGGATGGGGGAACAGAATCTGGTACAGCAGAAGTAGGGACCAAACTGTAAGCTAGACTGGGGAGCAGCACCTTTGAATGAGGCAGACTTTGAGGACAGCAAGGTTTAAATGGGAGGATTAGGTAGTTTGGCCCTAGGACATCTGGCTGTGTGTTTTATGATTTCTTCTCATGGAACACTTTATTGTTCAATATCTGGTAGTGTCATATTTGTTGTGTGTCTTTAGGATACTGACATGGATCTTGAAGCTATGGACATATTTATTTACATGAAAGTTTTTTAAAAGTTGCAGTAATTGTTTTGTCCTGTTGCTGTGGTTGCTAAAATTGATTTTCTTTGATATGGGTAAGAAATTATCTTCACCCTTGTCTAAATAAACTGTCTCGATCTCTTTCCTCTCCTTGCATTTCATTTCCTATATCACTCTCAGTTCCCATAAAAGGTAGCTATTATAGCCTCTTAGGCTGAGCACTGCATGTAAAGTGACCAACCATCCCGGTTTGAATGGAATTAAGGGATTTCCCGGGATGCAGGATTTTCAGTGATACAATCAGGAAAGTCTCAGGCAAACCAGGACTAGTTAGTCATCCTATACATGTAATCTGGAATTTTTCTATGTGCCACTATTTCCTCATCTCCACAATGAGAACAATCATACAAATTCAAAGAGTTGTTGTCAACATCAAATGATGTTGAGATATACATGTAAAATAAGAATATTTTACATGAGATATACATGTAAAATAAGAATATATAAGATATATTAAATGAATATATTTTATATTGTATTTTATAAAAATTATATGTACTTTTCAAAGAAGCTTTTAGTTATTTTAGACTGAGAAATAATGGAAGCCCACAGAAGAGGTACAACATTTCAAATTGTAAGTGGCAGGGGTGGTGGGAGGGGAAGAGAGAGATAGATAGATATTGGTTGATGAGAGAATAACTTTCTCCGGAGTATGTGTTTCAGCATTTGACCTTTCCCCAAATTAAGCTCACTGAGTTAAGGATTTTTGTTTGTTTGTTTTTGAGAAGCTCTATAGCCCAGGAAACAATCAATACGCCACATTTACAAAAGAATGGATTATCTTTAATATTAGAAATACAGATTTTATTTATACCTTTTCCTTTAAGCTGGGGTAGGGGTATTTTTCCTTTGTGGGACCAAAATCCACCCTAATTAAAGCACAATCATAAATATATCACAATCACTAGGCAAAACTAAAATATCCAACCTCATCCTAGGGACAGAGAGATACACCTTATGATACCACTTACGTGAGCTCTGGCATTATGTGCCATACCTGATGCCTTGAAAATGTATTTAATGTCATCACTTCAAATCTGTGCACATTTTCATAATCACATGTATAGTCCATATTGGTTCTACTCCAAGCCTCTTGAGATTTATCAAGAGTTGGAAATAGGACAATTCTACTGTATGTGGTAAAAGAAAATGACAGGTGATAGGCAAGCTGGATGGAGTCTGGGGGTTATTATACCCAACTTATTTATTTGGGAGCAGTTTTTCTCCAGGTGAGCATGTGACTCATCAGTGCTTTTCAAATTTGTTTGTTGGTGTTGTTTCACTAGGGAACCCTTTGTTCAAAGGAAATAGTTCCCTGAAACTTAACAATGACAAGGCATAGCTCCTTTAGCAGAACCTCAGGTGTGAAACCTGGGGCCCTGCCTCTTCCTTAAGCAGTCCCTGTGGAAACCTCCAGGAATCTGGGAAGCTTAGCTTGAAAACCTTTGAGCACTAGAATTCATTGCATTCAGTTTATTTTAAAAGTATAATGGTAATATATTTTTTAAAAATAGGCACATATTTTTTTAAAGCCATGTAGAATAATAGAGCTTAAAAGAATGTCCCATCCCAATCCCATCCCTCCTCACCCTAGAATCCCAGAGACAATGACCATCAACTCGTAACTGGTAATTATGATGATCAGTCTATATTCTTAAATGATGCTCTTGTACTCCTATTTTTAAAAAAATTTTCAAATGTCAATATTATCTATTGTCCTCCTACTATGGAAAATAAGAATTTCGTTCTTTTTTTTTTGTTTTTTTGCCGTACGCGGGCCTCTCACTGCTGTGGCCTCTCCCATGGCGGAGCACAGGCTCCGGACGTGCAGGCTCAGCGGCCATGGCTCACGGGCCCAGCCGCTCCGCGGCATGTGGGATC
>RJWK010034680.1:0-22552 GCA_004363435.1 Platanista minor | reverse complement strand
AATTTTACCTACTTGCACACTGAACTTTTATGGCACCTTTAAATGTGAGGACCAAAAATTGATGAAGAAGAAAATGGTGGTGATGATGATGGTGGTGGTGGTGATGATGGTGGTGATGGAGATGATTAGCACTTACTAAGGGCTTGCTGTGTGCCAGATATTTTTCTAAATGCTTTACATACATTGAGTCATCTCTCTTAGAACCCAATACGGGGGCAGCATTATTAGTATCTCCATTTATAGATGAGGAAACAAAAGTATTGGGAGATGAAGTAACATACTTAAAGATGGCTCAACTAGTGTGTGGTTGACCTGGAATTATGTAGCCTGAATCTTCATTCAGGGTGTCAAAAAAATCTGGAAAAACAGTATAAAATTACTTTTGAGCAATATGTTAGTTGTTTGTGTGAATAATATGCTCACTTTTTTTTTTTTTTCTTTAACTGCTAGACATCTTTTCAACTGAAGAACACTGAAATGTAAAGTATTGGGTCTACTTATTAATCTGGAGAAGAATGTCCAGTATGCTACAGCATTTCCAAAGATTTTTGAAACACTGATCAAAAGAATATACGTTAAAAAATATTTAAACGTGGGTTTTAGTATGCATTTAAAACTATAGTTGACTGATTTGTGAATCTAAACTTTCAGTATAGCTGTAGCATTTCTGGAAAGTGTTTTAATTAAAAGAAACCTCAGTTCACAATGAGGGTTGCCTTAGATCTTGGGAATATTTATTTTGACTGCAATCTTCTTGAGTGTAGAGTTTAATGAAACTCAAGGCATTCTTCTGAAGCCCCGGTAAAGAGGCAAGAGCTGTAGCAGCTCTATACCCATCTCGACAGGAGTCCTACCACTGAAGTCTTTCTTTGGAACTTAAGGGTGACATCTTTGATGTATATTTCAGAATGATGTGTGCTCTCTGGGTTCTGATGACTAACAGTTTTCTGGGAGGAAGGACATGGAAAGGTGAGGAGGTCATTGTTCAAAGCATCTGTGGCTGTGTTTTTAAAAGGAAGAATTGAGGGTGTGTTCTAGCAACTCAGGCAAGTTATATTCCTGTCAAGAGCTGTATCTCAAGAGCTGTACTGCCCATATACTAACATTCTAGGTTTACGTAATCCAAGGATGTACTTGCTCATAACACTGCAAGCATAACATACTTTTCCAACGTGCTGAATCAGTTCTGTTATTTTCCCTGTCTTTATTCTGAAACTCTTCAAAGTTCCTGAATGTTAATATTGGTTAAAATATTAATATTTATAGAAGCTGGGTTTCTGTTTTCTTTGTTTTTCATTTTAAATCTGTTTCATCAGAAGCAGCAATTGCCATACTTAGAGTAATTAAAATGCTTGTCTGGAATAATGCCCTTAGTCCTAAGCTCTCTCAAGGCACCTTAGCCCTAGTAAAGCTTCCTTACAAGCTTCTTCAGTGTTGTCTGCGCTGTAGTGTTTATCTGTCTCCACTCTTTGAAAACTTGAGAGACCATTGAAGCTGGGTTATGTCTTGTATTGTCCACACTAATTAGGCTTGACTTCTATCTCAGAGACTGAGGGTTTTAATTTTTTTCCCTAAAGTTAAAAAACTACCAGCAAATAATCACTCAAGATTCAGTGTGTAAGAAATCATCACTCAAGATTCAGTGTGTAACAAATAATCATGACTCCTGAGGCATAGCCAAAGTTTTCTCGATAAATAGCAAGTGCTATTAGAAAAAAAAAAAAAGTATGTTTAGTTGCACTTCAAGATCACACCGTGAAAAGACGAAGGGAGAATGAAAAATTCTTGAAAATGTGTTGGCCACAGCTAGCGCAAGGATCCTCAAACTGTGGCCCTCAGGCCAAATCTGGCCTGTGATCTGTTTTATAAGTAAACATTTTTTTGCACTGTACGGCATGTGGGAACTTAGTTCCCTGACCAGGGGATCGAATCCGTGCCCCATGCAGTGGAAACGTCGAGTCTTAACCAGGGAAGTCCCTATAAGTAAAGTTTTAATGGAACACAGTCATTCTTACTTGTTTCTGTGTAGTCTGAGCCTGCTCTCCCACTATAACAGCAGAATTGAGAGGTTAGGGTAGAGACTGTATAGCCTGCAGTGCCTAAAATATTTACTATCTGGCACTTTAATATCGATAAGATATGCCAACCCCTCGGTTAGAGCATGAGAATCAGTGTAACTGTCATTCATAAGGTTTAAGCTTTATAAACTATTCAAATTGAATGACTAAAAATACCTTAATTCTGTTTCATGGCACATCTTAACTTGCTATTAGCAGGCTTGCCCCGCTTAGATTTCACGGTGCTCAGAGCCTGTTCCGCTGGGAGCCAAGGTGCCCCACTCCCTCCATGTTCTCTGTTTGATAACCAAACACCCAACAGAAAAGTGCAGGATGAGGGTCAGGTTGACGCAGGCAAGGCCAGGGACAGAGGCCATGGGGAGGCCATGAAGTGAGGGCCTCACCCCAAAGTGACCTTAGGCCAGAAGGACTGAGCACTGTGGTGGCAGCTGAGGAAAAGGAAGGGTTGAGTTTTGAGAGTCCCTTATATATTCTGGGTCCTAGTCCAGTGTCAGGTGATTTGCAAATATTTCCTCCCAGTCTGTAGCTTGTCCTTCCATAGAGCGAAAGTTTTAAACTTTGGTTAGGTCTCATTCACAGGTTTTCCTTCTATGGATGGTGCTGTTGGCCCTTCCAGGTCTTCTAGCCATGGCTTTCCTCTCATCCTCTTATGGTTATTGTACCTTCTAGCTTTAGGATGTGGTCCAGGAAGGGAAAAACTTGGGACCCAAGCCGTATTTTGTATTGTGGATGTGCAATAAATCCCGGATACTCTGGCCATTTTGTCCCAGGAGAAAGGAAGGGGATGGGTTTTCCTGGAGTCTGCAGGCTCACTGGAGCGCAGTCTGAGGAGAAGGTTGGAGAACTTCTCAGTCAGCGGGAGTTTTAAGCACCGTCTGGATCCACAAGGTGCTAGCGTCACATAGCAGAAAACAGACTTGTTTTTATCTGTGTGGTACAGGTGCAGAAATATATCTGTAATCTGTTTTCTTTATCTTTTCCATCACTAGAGTCTCCTTTAGAGTGTAGAGAAGACAAACCGAGGGGAGGAACGAGGGACAGAGTGCCCTGGAAATGCAGTTCTCCTGGACGACACAGCTCTCTAGCTGCTTCACCCGGGCGGGTGGTTGGTCAGATATTTGCTTCAGTTATTTTCTCTGAAATCATTATCTCTTCTAGATAGCACCCCAGGTTCTTAGCTAACCCCTTGGAATTAGCTCAGTGGTTATTTTAATTCTCTAACTGTGGTGCTTACAGTCAATGCCTCAGTCATCCTGCTTTTCCGATCAGAGGTAAGGGTTTGGATAATTTCTCAGTTCCATCTTACGTCTACCATCATGTGATTTTGGGATTCACAGTGGAAGGCAATTGGTTTAATTACCTCAGGCTGTGCTGACGAGAGCTCTTTTCCTTAGTACCACTGTGTATAATTTACCAACTTACATATCAGTCATTTTATCCTTTGCCAGGGCCTGAGTAATTTTATTAAAGATGGTCACAGATAGATTCATCCCGTATACCATCTGTCCCAGCTAAACTGGCTTCGTCCCTTCAGTGGAGCCCAGAGTGCCTAAATGGTACGCATCAGTTGAATGTGACCAAGCCCTGCCAGTAATTGCCACCTTCCGTCCGTGGCTCTGCCTTCCAGAGTTCCTGTCTTCCTAAGCTTGGCTTTCCCAGAGACAGGCTTCAGGGGGTTTCTCATCAAGGCAAGAAACCTGTTCAACTTAGCTGACTGCCTGAACAAATCATTAAGATCAGAATTTAGCCTTATAATGAACCAATTTTTTAAACTCAGAAACAGTAGTTCTCCTACTTGGATGTGCTTGAGAATGAATCAGTGAGACAGACTTAAAATACAAATTCTAGGGCCTCACCTCAGAGGTTTGGGCTTGAAAGGATGGAGCGGAGCTAAGAACGCTGTTTTAAAAGGGTGCCTACAGGCAGTTGGGTTGCTCGTCCCACAAACCTCACTGTTGCACAGACCTCACTATTACATCAAGGGGTGGGGGGAAATATATATATATGTGTGAAAGTAATGTATTTTCAGTGTAGAAAACTTGGCAGATGGAAAAGGATGAAGAAGAGAGTGAACACTGACCATAAGCTATCATTTGGAACATTTACCTCGTTGTTAATTTCATTTAGGGGTTAGGACGGTCACGCCTCCCTTTCTTCCCCTTCTCTTGCCCTTTTCCTTCTTCCTTTTGTCTCCTCCCTCCTCCCCTTCTCTGCTTAAAATATGTAACTCTATATCCACTGATAATTTTTTGAAATTCTCATTTGTAAGCTTCTCCTACTTAATGTCCCTTAAATATTTTCTAACACTGATATCTTTTCAACCATGTGCTTTTTTTTTTTTTTTTTGCGGTACGCGGGCCTCTCACTGTCGTGGCCTCTCCCGTCGCGGAGCACAGGCTCCGGACGCGCAGGCTCAGCGGCCGTGGCTCACAGGCCCAGCTGCTCCGCGGCATGTGGGATCTTCCCGGACCGGGGCACGAACCCGTGTCCCCTGCATCGGCAGGCGGACTCGCAACCACTGCGCCACCGGGGAAGCCCTAAATCACCCAGACTTTCTGATAATCATCTGCCTCAAGTGCAAAATGGGTCTTAATTAAACCTCTCAGGATTGGTTGAAGGATTAAATGGTACTCAGTGATTTGCACATGGAGGGGTCTTGGAGCTAAGCAGAATGTTCCGTGACTTGTGACTGTAGGTTGTGGTCAGGGTTTCAGCATCTGGGTCGGTCTCTTGTCTCCCCCAATAGGACTTCCCAAGGCCTTTGTTACCGCCTGCAGGAGCTGATGACCCAGGAGGATTAAGCATCCTTTGAGAATGGTGAGGAGGGAGGAACCCCATAGGATGGGGGTAGACTCACTAGTCCACATGCTTGCTTTTCTTCCTTCCCTAATAACGAGGTTTTTTTTGGCCTTTTTGTTTTGTTTCTCTTTCTATTTTTTGTTTGTTTTGTGAGTTTGGTGCTTGGGGAATCAAACTTTTCTAAATTTTCCTTTTAGTCTCACTGAGCAAACCCCACACATGACTGGAGAAGGCATCTTAGGCTAATGTTATTTTCCTTTGCGAATGCTCAATTGCTCTGAATATTGATTTACTTTCTGAGATGCTTCAGTTTGGTGTGAGTAGCAATACAGAGAAAAATGCAAAGTGGAAGTAATTTGGAGGGAGCTACTGTACAGTTGATTTTATTACAGCAGAGGGTCTTGAGTGCAAGCTGGATTTGGTAGTCTGTCTTAGCAGTCCACACAGACCTCTGTGACACAGCTGGCAGTAGGGCCTGTGAGCAGTGAATTTAGGTAGAACAAACTGAAAAAGCATCTTCCTGAAATAGAGTGAAATGAATTATCTCAAATGCTTAGGGAAAAGTGGTCCTGCCTTATGTGAGTACTAGCAACTTGTTTCCAGAGGGAAGCAGCTGTTACAGTAGCAAAGAAATGATAATTGGAATAAGAGAGGCCAGATTTGGGGTCCAAGTATTATTACTGAGTTCATGACCTTGGCTAGTCCATTCTCCTTTTTGAACCTCAGTAGTACTATTTGTAGTATTGGAATGAGAGCCCTTACCTCGTGGGATGGTTGTGGGATTGCTAGGACAAACTGCATATGGAAAACTCTTTGTAAAACTTTAAAGTGCTTTAAACCTACATGTGATTTGTGAGTCCTGCCCACATGGGGACTTCTTGCACAGTTGAGTGACCAAGTATGTTAATTACTTTCTAAGGTTTCTAGTCTGACCTCAAGGAAATTCAGAAGAGTCTAGAAAATGTGGAGGAAAGGAAAAATGCAGCTTCCAGACTTGCAGGCCATTGCAGCTATGGCTCCCGCAGGATCTAGCCTGAATAAACATTTTTTTTGTGATTGGCTCATCTTTACCTCCTTCACCCTTGTCAGTCTCTGTTCCATACTTGGTTTCAACTATATTAAACTCTGTTATTTCTTGACCTTGCTGAGGGGTATCCTGCTCCCAAGCTTTTGTACAGGCTTTTTTTTTTTTTTTTTTCCTCCTGCCAAGGGTATTTTTTCTACTTATGTTGGTGGCTAGATCCTGCTCTTAAATTTCAGCTGTATTATCCACATCCATTTATAGTTATTAGTAACCACCCAAGGTTAAATTAGGTGTTCAACCTCTGTGTTCCCATAACACCACCTGCCTACCCCTGACATTCCAGTCTCTTTTGTTAGCACCCATTGCTATTTGTCCATCTGGTCTACAAGGCTGTGTGCTCCCAGAGGGCAGGGAATGTGCCCTTTTTGCTGTCATGTCTCTAAGCACCTAATATAGCCCCGAGTCACATGGAGTAATTTTTAGGTATATAAATGAATGACCTGTGAGGGTTAATTTCCTTGTCGTTCAAGTACAACGTGTTTTAGCGTTCTATTTAAAGTTTCTGGGCTGCCTAGAACCCGCTAAACATAACATCTTTGTTTTGACAGTAGACTCTTCAGTATAAAATGACAGAGGAAGACTTTTCAAGTTGAGTTTATTGTTTGGTGATCGAGTTTCTTGTATAGTGTGTTGCTATGAAAGTGCTCCAGTGCCTGATAAACTCAAGGTGCCTTGAAGATGACTGGGGTCTGTGTCTGCAATAGCTCATGCTCCACCCATTTGTTAATCCCAAATGAAAAATCAGTTTAAAAAACTCATGCCTAATTTTTATTGTGGCTGAGCTTAGAGGGAAATCGTTTTTGCAACTAAACATGGCTTCTGGGCAGGGAATAGGACCAGTATTATTATTGCTCAAAATACTATTCTGATGTCAGACCGTTTGAAATATGAGATGGTTGGATAGGAATGTGGTTTCTTCTAATGAAATGTTCTGTGCTTGTGGTTTATTGAGAGGTGCATTGATTGAAGAACTTTAAATAGGAAGACCAGAGGTAAAGAAAGCATTGCGAGAGGTGTGTCAGTCAATATTAAAGGATTCCTTGGCCAGAGGAATTATGTTTAACACCACAGAATGTCTCTCTATGAACGTGTTTGGGAGATACTTATTAAGTGAAATGACTGTAATATTTTATTCATTTGTGGTATGGATCGAGAGAAATATTTTGATCTGGCTTCCAAGGCATAGTAGATAAAACTTTTTTTTTCCTTTAAGAGCTGTGGATTTCACTCAGTCATTAATTCCTCTGATTCATTTAATGAATATTTATCGGGTGCCACTTACACCAGGCATTGTTCCAGTGGAAATAGCAAAGAACCCGAGACCAAATCTTTATAACATGTTTCATTTCTTGTAATGATTTTTTTTGTCTCAATGAATTTTATGCTAAACAAATAACTTTGTATAATGTGTTAGATAACAAGAAGAAAAAGAAATAATGTGATACAATGTCATCCTTAGTATCTCTGATTGAGGCTGAATTTAAACATTTACTTTTTATCTGTTTAAATCATGATTTTCTAAACCTGTCACCTACTCTGGCCACACTGTTGGCTTAGATGTATTGGATGAAACATACTAATACTCCACCCCCATCCCCAACAAAAAGGGGGGGAATGAGATCAAACAGGTAAAAACATTACCCAGGTAATAATGAATGTATTGACAGAACCTCCTCGATCTGTAGCTATGAAGAAAGCGCCCTCTTGTGGTTGCCTGTGGTTTTAAATTATTTTTCGAATATCTGCTTCCTTATTTAAAACTGTGGAGTGATTCATGAATACGTATGGAGTACAGAATGGTATATTAATGATATCTCAATAAAGCTTACAATGTGATTTAACTTCTGTACTCCATATGTTTTCATTTCTCTTGTGTGTATACCTAGGAATGGAACTGCTGGGTCATAGGGTAACTCCGCGTTTAACTTTTGGAAGAGCTACCAGACCGTTTTTCAAAGTGGCTGACCCGTGAGGGTTCCAGTTTCTCCACATCCTCACCAATACTTGTTATTAAAGCCTTTTTGATTTAAGCCATTCTAGTAGATGTGAAGTGGTATCGCATTGTAGCTTTGATTCACATTTCCTTAGTGAGTAATGATGTTGAGCATCTTCTTATGTGCTTATTGGCCACTGTGTATCTTCTTTGAAGAAGTGAATATTTAAATTCTTAAACCATTTTTAAATTGGGCTGTCTTTTTACTGGTTTTGTTTTGTTTACATCTTACAGATAATGGAACCTAATCATTACATGATTTGCAAATATTTCCCCATTCTATGGGTTCTCTTTTCACTTTCTTAATAGCATCATTTATAGCACAAACATTTTTAATTTTAATGTCCATTTTGTCTGTTTTTTTCTTTAGTTGCTTATGCTTTTGGTTGTATCCAAGAAAACATTGTTTAATGAAAGTTCATGAAATTTACTTTTATAGTTTTTGCCCTTACATTTAGGCTTATGATCCATTAAATCAATTTTTACCAGTGGCCCAGTAGTAACTGCATTTGCCTCGTAGTTTGTGAGGACTTAATGAGACAGTACTTATATCTGGAACAAAGTAAACACTCAACAAATGTTAATTGTTGTGGTTATTGAACTTGAAAACAGATCAACTTTACTAAAATAGAGTCCTTCAAACTATTAAGATTATACCTTAACTATAATAGAAGCAAACTTTAATTACTCTGGAAGGCAGATTTTTTTTTTTTTTTTTTTTGCGGTGCGCGGGCCTCTCTCCCGTTCCGGAGCACAGGCTCTGAACGCGCAGGCTCAGCGGCGGCCATGGCTCACGGGCCCAGCCGCTCCGCGGCATGTGGGATCCTCCCGGACCGGGGCACGAGTCCGTGTCCCCTGCACCGGCATGCGGACTCTCAACCACTGCGCCACCAGGGAAGCCCTGGAAGGCAGATATTTTGTGGAAAATAATCATAATAATAACATAAACCGTTCATCTAACTTGTTTTTTGTGTTTTTTTTGCTAGAAAAGAATCCCGTGTAATTCTTTTTATTTTTTTGCGGTACGCGGGCCTTTCACTGTTGTGACCTCTCCCGTTGCGAAGCACAGGCTCCGGACGCGCAGGCTCAGCAGCCATGGCTCACGGGCCCAGCCGCTCCGCGGCGTGTGGGATCCTCCCACACCGGGGCACAAACCCGTGTCCCCTGCATCGGCAGGCAGACTCGCAACCACTGCACCACCAGGGAGGCCCCCGTGTAATTCTTTTAGAAAGAGTTTATATTATTCCTTGGTTTAAGAGGTTTAGAAAAAACTCATTGGTTACTCCCCGTATTAATTTCCTTTTTACTGCTGTAAACAATTATCACAAACTTAGTGTCTTAAAACATACACATTTTAAAAAACATACAACTATATGATTTATTACAGTTCTGTAGGTTAGAAGTCTGACAGGGGTCTCACTGGGCTAAAATCTGGTTATCTGCAGGGCTGTGTTCCTTTCTGGAAACTCTAGGGGAGAATCTGTTTCCTTGATTTTTCCAACTTCTAAAGGCCCTTTTCTTCTGTCGCCACAACCAACAATGTTGCATCTTTCTTCCATAGTCACAGCTGCCTCTGAGTTTTCTTCTCTGCTTCTCTGGTCTACTACTAAGGGCCCTTTTGATTAGATCTGGGCCACGTGGGTAATCCAGGATCACCTCACTATTTTAAGGTGCTTTACATTTAGCAATCTTCATTCTTCTTTGGCATGTATCATATTCATATGTTCTGGGCATTAGGTCGTGGATATCTTTGGGGGCCATTATTCTGCCTTTCATGCATCCTAATTATAGTGTCTGCCAGCTGTGACTGCACAGTATTTCCCTTTGATAGCCATGGGTTCTAGACTTGGGACATGTGAGGAACTGACATGAAAGGTATCCCATCCCAAACTCTATGAGACAGTGAAATCTGCCAGTCTGACCAGGAGGATGCTCTTCTCAGGTGTCTTCTGTTTTTACAGAACCATTTGCAGTGAGGTGCTCTCCAGTCCGATGGTTCAGCCTCCCACTGACCCTGTGACTTAAGGAAAGCTATCTAAACTGTGTTTTTGTAGCTTCTGAGGGAGGGGCAGGGTGATGGAGATGAATCAGAATTGAGCTCAAACCATTACCAGGTCCCTTTCATGGCAGTTGTTTTCATTATGGATGTTGCCAATATAGCCCCTGAAGCTATTATGATCCTGTAACAGTGTCTCAGTCATGAGATGAAACTGAATTATCTATAATGTGAGTTTAATGTCAAGTCAATCTCATTATATCCTTGGCCTTTGAAAAGCTGCAGTTGCTATGTAATTAGTATTTATAACAATTCTTTTAATGAACCTATTTCTATGAAACAAACTATTTGGTTTAAAAAAAAAAATTGACTCCATTCCCTGATCAGGGTAGATAGGGGACTTGGGAAGATGAAACAATGAAATGTTCAGATAATCAAAGGAAACCCTTAGCCTAGTGCCTGGCACATCCAAGTGCTCAGTGAATGCTATGAAGTATCTTATGATGTACCAGTATTTGTTTTTGAGGATGCTATTGGCAGGCACTATTCCGTTTTCCTTCCAAACTTTTAAAAATAAATATGGAAGCACTGAAACATAAAAACTAAAAAGTACCGAAAAAGTAAAATTCATCTGTAGTTGAAGCCCTTATAAAATAAGCAGTGCTAGTACCTCCTTCTCCCCCAGGTGGGCTAGATTCTTTTCCTCTTCTCTCCTCAGCCCCCTTCTGTGAACCACTGTTAGTAATTTGATACCCATCCTTCCTTAATTTTTCAAAGAATTTACAAACAAATCCACACATGCCTTTAAAATATACAGTGGTTATTCATCCAATTGATCAAAGTAATGATTTACTTTAATGCTAGGATCTTCTTTTTAGAAAAATGGATTCCTTCCTCAAAGAGGAACTTTACTTCAGCTGTTAACACTTTCTGACCTTGTGTAATCTTGAATATGAGTATTAAAAGTATCCGTGAATAAATGTGCAAATTAGCCCTCCAAGACTCTTCTTTTAATGGTTTCCAATCTGGTTTGTTCATCCTTAGTAGTGTGGGTATAGAACTTCTACTCTAAGCCTTCTTTAGTGTTTCTGCGAGTCTTTAAGACAAGTTAGTAATTTTAGCATTAAGTGTTGATGTAAAGTACTCTGTAAAAGTCTGATAGGGTGAGTATTTTTGCCTTCCTGCTTGCGTGTTTGGTGGCTGTAGACGTGAGTAAATCTTTCCTTCTTCCTGCCTCTTCTTGTGACACCTAAGTTGACAGCATAGTCTCAAAAGGCGCCACCACTTTTTCAGGTTGTCGAACGTGTTACAGGTTTCATTCCCTCCCCCACCCCCGCTTCTTAAATGCTGTGATTTCTGTGACATTTCAGGCTCCCTTCACAAGTAATCGATAACAGATCTAAGTAGTAAGAAAATGGTTAGAGTTACTTGCTACTGCCTTGGCTTAACAACATTCTTGTCACTTTCAAAAGATGGATCTTTTTTGGAGACTTAAGGAATCAAGATCTTTTCCTTTATGGTGTGAGAAAAATTCATTAGACTGTGACTTAAAAAAAGGCTTGTGTTCCCACAGGTGAACTATCCATCCAACTAGACCTATAAATCTTAAGTTGAATGTTTCTGGGAAGGGGCAGAGGCTATCAAATTAGGGGATAAATCTATCAAGTGACCGTGCAATGCCTGCTATTAGAAAGCATATTTAACTTTGCCCTTGCAAAGTTTAATTTTAAATTGTTTAGCAATTTCTGGACTTCCCCGGTCGCTCAGTGGTTAAGAATCCGCCTGCTAATGCAGGGGACACAGGTTCGAGCCCTGGTCCGGGAAGATCCCACATGCCATGGAGCAGCTAAGCCCGTGTGCCACCACTACTGAGCCTGCGCTCTAGAGCCCATGCTCCGCAATAAGAGAAGCCACCGCAATGAGAAGCCCGTGCACCGCAACGAAGAGTAGACCCCGCTCGCTGCAACTAGAGAAACCCCGCACACAGCAACAAAGACCCAATGCAGCCAAAAAAAAAAGAAAATTGTTTCATCATTTCTTATGCCAGAAAACACAGGCAGAGAGGACCACATTGCTAGGGTGAAGATGTATCATAATCTGGAAAAAATGTTGAGTGTGACAATGAATGGCATCTGAAATATCCTCCCCCTGACCTTCCTTATTTTGGGCTGAGTCCTTCCAGGAGCTAATTGCAGACCTTCCATGTCAACTTGAAACCAGCCTCCGTCCATTTGTTCCCATCTACATGGAGAAGAGGGCCATGAACGTGAATGCTGGCTGAGCCCAGGATGTGATGGAAGAGGTCATATTGCCAGTAATGTCTGCTGAAGCATAAATTTAACAGTGGAGAAAAAAATGAGTGTGTTAAGTGGTTATTCCTGTGGAATTCTAGAGCATAACCAGGTATGAGCACAGAACAACTCCTTGGAAAATCAAAGATTTTCACTAAATTGGTTAATACAGGATTTCTTAACCCCGGCCCTATTGCTGTCTGGACTGGATAATCCATTGTTGTGTGTGGAAGTGCTGTTCTGTGCATTGTAGGATATTTATCCACATCCCTGGCCTCTACCTCTAGGCACCAGGAGCATGTTACTTGTTGTGACAACCATTAATGTCACTGGACCGTGACAGTGTCCCTGGGAGCATCATTAACCTCTGTGGAGAACTTTTGGAATACATTGCCATCCTTGGAAACTTGTTAATAGCACCTTGAGCTGAGATGAGAGTTGTCTTTATAAGGTTACTAAATGTGAAGATAAAGTGTGATTGTTGGTCTTTATTCATCTCTGTTTAGGAAATTTAAAAGAGAGGGGCATAACGTCAGGTGGACCTGAGTTTGATTTCTGGCTCTCTCTGTGACTTGTGTGGTTTTGGCAAGTGGCTTAACTGCTGTGTTTCCTCACCTGTGCAGGTGAGGTGATGGTATTAATCTTCTTGGTGTGCAGTGACGATGAAATTAGATTGTATAATGGAATATTACTCAGCCATAAAAAGAAAAGAAATGGAGTTTTTTTGTAGTGAGGTGGATGGGCCTAGAGACTGTCATACAGGGCAAAGTAAGTCAGAAAGAGAATAACAAATACAGTATGCTAACACATATATTTGGAATCTAAAAAAAATGGTCATGAAGAACCTAGGGGCAAGACAGGAATAAAGACACAGGCCTACTAGAGAATGCACTTGAGGACACGGGGTGGGGGAAGGGTAAGCTGTGACAAAGTGAGAGAGTGGCATGGACATATATACACTACCAAACGTAAAATAGATGGCTAGTGGGAAGCAGCTGCATAGCACAGGGAGATCAGCTCGGTGCTCTGTGACCACCTGGATGGGTGGGATAGGGAGGGTGGGAGGGAGGGAGACGCAAGAGAGAGGAGATATGGGAACATATGTATATGTATAACTGATTCACTTTGTTATAAAGCAGAAACTAACACACCATTGTAAAGCAATTATACTCCAATAAAGATGTTTAAAAAAAAATAGATTGTATATGTAAAGGGCTCTATATGGGGCCTAGAATGTGCTGGGTATTAAACACATGTTATCTCTTGTGTCCTATGTTTCTCAAAAGGTTTTTCTTTTTAATTTAATGTTTTGTTTTTAATGAAGTTAGTGCTATAAACTGTCTCTCACATGGCTATTGTGGGGCCTTGCAGAATGTGGTTCTAAAATTGCTTCTCAGGACATAAGTGCTCAATAAGTATGAGATGCATGTGTAAGTAATGCACAACATATAAATTATTATACAGTATCCATCTCATCATGATGTTACCAGATCCTCAAATAGCACTCTGGTAGTGGTAGCTAAAATGTATTTGTGCCAGGCATCTTGCTGAATTCTTTACACATATTACTAATTTAATCTTCACAGAAACCCTATGAGATGGGAACTGTTATCGTCATCTCCATTTAGAGATTGTTTACACAGAGGCCCAGAGATTGTACAACACCCCAATCAAATAGGCAGGATTTGAAGCCAGCTGTGTGTATTTGTTCCTCATTTTTTTAGGAGACTGAACATTTCATGTTCATTTGCTATTTATACTAAGGGTGGCACCTGTGTTTTAATTAAATAGTGATAATGAACTTGATGTTTATTTGCTTTTACTTACTTTTCCCCCTTGACTTTTATTCTGTAGCATTCATCTTGTTCCCGTTACAAAAAGTAACTCATTTAACCCTTTACAACAATCCCCTGAGGCAGGTACTGTTACTCTTTGTTTTATAGATGAGGAGACTGAAGCATTGAGGCTAAGGAATTTACCTGAGATCACACAGCTACTGAGCACCTTTTCTGTGTGTTTGCTTCTGAAAGTTAGAATAAGGATCCTCAAGAATTTAAAAATAGAACTACCATATGATCCAGCAATTCCACTTCTGGGAATATAGCCAAAGGAAACAAAAACGTTAACTTGAGAAGATAGCTGCACCCCCAGGTTCATAGCAGCATTACTTACAATAGCCTAGACATGGAAACAACCTAAGTGTCTGCTGAAGGATGGATACATGAAGAAGCTGTGATATATACATACAATGGAATATTATTCATCCATAAAAAATGAGGAAATCCGGGCTTCCCTGGTGGCACAGTGGTTGAGAGTCCGCCTGCCGATGCAGGCGACATGGGTTCGTGCCCCGGTCCGGGAAGATCCCACGTGCCGTGGAGCGGCTGGGCCTGTGAGCCATGGCCGCTGAGTCTGCGCATCTGGAGCCTGTGCTCCGCAACAGGAGAGAGGAGAGGCCACAACAGTGAGAGGCCCGCGTACTGCCTCCCCCGCCACCCCCAAAAAATGAGGAAATCCTTCCATTTGCAACAACATGGATGAAGCTTGAGGGCATGATGCTAAGTGAAATAAGTGAGACAGAGTAAGACAAATACTGTATGATCTCAGTTATATGTGGAATCTAAAAAACCAACCAACCAACCCCCCACCCCCACCCCGAACTCATAGAAAAAGAGATCACAATTGTGGTTACCAGAGATTGGGATGGGAGGAGGGAGAATTTGAAGAAGGTGGTCAAAAGGTACAAACTTCCAGTTATAAGATAAATAACTACTAGGGATGTAATGTACAACGTGATGACTGTAGTTAATACTGTTGTATGATAGATAGGAAAGTTGTTAAGGGTGCAAGTCCTTAGAATTCATATCACGAGGAAAAAAAATTTTGTTTTTTTTTTGCTATTTCTTTTTACTGTATCTATATGAGATGATAGATGCTAATTGTGGTAATTATTTCACAATATATGTAAGTCAGACCATTATGCTGTGCACTTTAAACCTATACAGTGATGTATGTCAATTATATCTTGTTGATTGAAAAAAAAACCCGCACATCGTTAGACCTGTACCACTTTTATTTGGGGACCTTACTGAGGACTGACTGCAGCCTGGGAGACAGCCTTTCGAATAGCTCTGAGGAACCACTCCAAAGAGGTAGAGAAGAGGCCAGTATTTATAGAATTTTGGCTAATGAGTACATGCAATCCAGCATACATCTCAGTTACTGCTAGTCAGGAGGAACAGATGTCACAGTTAATGATTTTAGTGGTTTTCTAAGTAAGGAAAGATGCAAGAATCCAGATTCACAAATTTTTACCCCTGAAATGTAACTATGTAAGGACCAGTTTTGACTGTCTTCCCAGAGCACAGAGTGCCTCACCCTGTTCTTAATCCTGAATTCCTTTCAGGGTAGACTGTAGGTCAACAACTGCAGTGGCTAATGACTTAATCCATATAGAACTGGATGGCAGGCAACATTCTTTGTTTTTTTTTTTTTTAGATGTTGGGGGTAGGAGTTTATTAATTAATTTATTTTTGCCGTGTTGGGTCTTCGTTTCTGTGCAAGGGCTTTCTCTAGTTGTGGCAAGCGGGGGCCACTCTTCATCGCGGTGCGCGGGCCTCTCACTGTGGCGGCCTCTCTTGTTGCAGAGCACAGGCTGCAGACGCGCAGGCTCAGTAGTTGTGGCTCACGGGCCTAGTTGCTCCGCGGCATGTGGGATCCTCCCAGACCAGGGCTCGAACCCGTGTCCCCTGCATTAGCAGGCAGACTCCCAACCACTGCGCCATCAGGGAAACCCCAATTCTTTGTTTTATAATCTCAAGAAAACTGGAAAAAACTTTAAACAATAGAAAATTTTGTTTTTATATATTTATAAATGTTATAAAATTTGTAAATGTTTATTTAAAAATTTGCATTTTGAATAGTTTTAGAATCAGGAAAATCTTTTAGTTTTCACTGGTTGATTTTGGTGCACATTCTTTTTTAAAATTTATTTTATTGAAGTATAGTTGATTTACAACGTGTTAATTTCTGCTATACATTAAAGTAACTCAGTTATATATACATTCTTTTTCATATTCTTTTCCATTATGGTTTATTACAGGGTATTGAATATAGTTCTCTGTGAGATAACCATAGATAACCAATGGATGCTGTTCATCCATTCTCTATATAATAGTTTGCACCTGCTAATCCCAGTCCCCCAATCCATCCCTCCCCATTGACAACCACAAGTCTGTTCTCTATGCCTGTGAGACTGTTTCTGTTTTGTAGATAGGTTCATTTGTGCCATATTTTAGATTCCACACATAAATGATATCATATGGTATTTATCTTTCCTTTTCTGACTCAGTGTGATCTCTCGTTGCATCCATGTTACTGCAAATGGCATTATTTCATTCTTTTTATGGCTGAGTAATATTCTGTTGTATGTATGTACCACATCTTCTTTATCCATTCATCTGTCGATGGACTTTTAGGTTGTTTCTGGTTTTGACTGTTGTACATAGTGCTGCTATGAGCATAGTGGTGCATGTATCTTTTTGAATTATAGTTTTGTCTGGATATATGCCTAGGAGTGGGATTGCTGGATCATATGGCAACTCTGTTTTTAGTTTCTGAGGAACCGCCATGCTGTTTCCCCAAAGTGGCTTTACCAACTTACATTCCCACCAACAGGGTAGGAGGGTTCCCTTTCCTCCAAATTTTGATGCACATTCTTGATCTGTGCACTCCTTCACCATCCAGTCTATCAACCCACAGCCTCTTGTTGAGCATCTACTCTGTTCCAGACACTGTGCTAGCCGTGGATGCCCTTCAGGGACTGTGGGAAGATAGTAAGCAAGGAGAAAGTAAGGGCCTTGCTGGAACCAGTGGCAGAAGCCAGGAGCACTGTTCTGCACAGACCTAACCCGGGTATGAATGAAGCAGCCCATAATGGGTGTCAACAAAAGTAGCTGAAATGCAGAAAAGGTCTGATGGAAGAGATCAAATCACTCTTTGTTCATGAATCACACAAATGTCTTTCAGCTGCTCTAGGCTAGAAGCCCTGTGGATTCATGTTTTACATTAAATCCGTGGTTATTTTGGGGGGGGAGGTTATACCATTTTTTGTTGCTGTCAGGATTTTTTTTTTTTTTCATTATGATGCCTGAAAGCTGGCATTAATTATTGTAGCAGTGTGTCTGCCCAGAGATTTCTTCCAGCTGCCAAGAAAACCACATATTCGCAGAGTCAAAATCACCCCAGATGTGTTCTAATTTAGAAATCAGCCTTTACAAAACTGATGTCCAATTTATAATTTAATGTGTTTGACAAGGAGGTGTGTGTGTGTGTGTGTGTGTGTGTGTGTGTGTGTGTGTGTGTTTAAAAAGGCATTACCATTTTAAAAAAATTGTGTTTTATGGGATTCAGAGATCTTAAAAGTTTTTTGGAACTATATCTTCATCTTTTCACCTCATCACTTTTTTTTGACATTAATGTTTGTGTGGCTTTTTAAAAAAAAATTGAAAGGAGGGTTTAATTAATAGAAGGTAAAACATTTAGAAGCCATAAAATCCCCCAGGTGTCTAATGCCAATAGTGTTTCGTGCAGAAAGTAGTAAAGAATGCTGCTCTGATTTCATTTATTCTTTTGGTGCCACCTATGGAGAAGGCAGGGGAAAGAGTAATTATATTTCAAGGAACTGGTAAAAATTACCAACTGGGTAGCAAGCGTGACCAAAAAAATGCATTCGTGTAATATATTCAACTAGATATTGAACACAGTGTAAGTTGGTGGTTTATGTTTTATTTCTTTTATGGAAACACATTTTGTTTAATTTCTTTATTTCAGAAGTAATATATGTTCATCGAACAACAATTAGAAAATGCTGTTTAAAAGACCTATAGTCTTACCATTGCTTGTAACCACAATGAACACTTTGGTATAAATTATTGCAGCTGTTATCTGTGCATATCCATTCGCATATAGACTATGCTTTCTTTATTATAAGATGCTGCTTATTGTAATGTCTGTCATTGTTCCCCAAAGTTCGCAGCCGTATTTATGCAGGGTAGAGGGGAAAAGGTGAAACTTCATTACATAACATGATTTCAGAAAAATTAGAATGAGAAAAATGCATTTGAGATTAATGTATATCTGTATTATATTAATGTGGGTCTTTTGTATGATAATAAGAATTATAGCTAATATTCCTGAACTCCTACTCTATGCCAGGCACTATGTACTTGATGTATATTATTCCATCACATTTTCACTGCTGCCCTGTGATGACGGTAATATTTTTATCCCAAATTTGTAGATGAGGAAACTGAAGCAAGCTTACAAAGGCTGAGTAATTGACTCATGCAGCTAGTCAATAGCAGAGGCAGAGATCAAACCCAGGCCTGTCTAGTTCCAAACACTTCTTAATATGGTCTCCCTGCTGTTCATCACCGAAGGGGAAAGTATTTTGAGTGCGTTATTTCTCTTAGAGCAGATGAATGTCAAGGTAAAGAACGTGTACACAGTGCATCCATAGGCCGTGTGAACAGTAGCTTGGTGGACTCTGATTTTTAGGGGACACTTGCCAGTGGAGTTCTAAGGAAAGTATGTGAGTACTTATTATAAGATTTAAAATGTAGAACAGATTTGGACTTCAGAAACTAATTATTCTAGAAGCATTGGCAGGACAAAAATTATGCTCATTTCAAAAATTGTGCTCATTTCCAGTGAATCATGGGTGAAAAAAATCACAGGAAGGAAGTAGAGGCAACAATAATATCACTGATAAATATCTTCTGTGCCTTTTTTTTTTTTTTTTTGCGGTACGCGGGCCTCTCACTGTTGTGGCCTCTCCCGTTGCAGAGCACAGGCTCCGGACGCGCAGGCTCAGTGGCCATGGCTCACGGGCCCAGCCGCTCCACGGCATGTGGGATCTTCCCGGACCGGGGCACGAACCTGCGTCCCCTGAATCGGCAGGTGGACTCTCAATCACTGCGCCACCAGGGAAGCCCTCTTCTGTGCCTTTAAGAGCAACAGCAGAGGTGATAACCACCATTTTGCCCTGCTCAGGACTTCTGTGCTTGTCAAAAACAGAATTTTAGTTCACCCATAATTACACATCATAAACAGAAATTCATAATAAAAGTTTCATCAAATGTTAGACTAAAAAGTCACTATATATCAGTTTTTAACTTTTGTTTATTAGCTACAGAATCTGTGGCTATGAAACCAAATATCCTGTGCCACTTAGTTATTGGGTTGGTTGCACTGTGGGATTCTGTAGTGTGTAATTTCTGCATCAGAGCTATGTGTCCTTTGGAATTTTCTCTATTCCTGTGAATTCTTCTTCCTCTTTGTTCTTTGTAAGGAATTATTCTAATTTGTGACTTGTTCAGCAACCACAATTAATTTGTGTTAAATGGAAAGTACAATGGGATATAAAAATTCTAAATCGTTGTATCTATTTACAAAAATGTCATTAAAATTCATGACTTAAGTATAATTAAGGCATAACCAGCCTACTCAAGGCGATCTGAGGCCTGAGAAAAGCAAATTAGAATAGTTATAGTTTCCTTCTGAATTAACTGTATTTTCCAGAAGGCAGTCTTGTGTCCTTCTTGATCACAGAGCAAATTCAGAGGTGACTGTAACTTAGAATTACCAAGTCTATCTACCAGCACCACACCCTTTGGAACTTTTGAAGCCAGTGGCCGACTTTGAACAGTTAGAGTGGTGTTGCTTGGACCTGGTGCCAGAATATTCTGAGTTTATCTGCCAGTGATCCCCCTACTCCTCCCCTTTAGGTCATTTGTGTTTTGGAGGTGCTGGCTGTTGTTTTACTATATCAGTCCTTGGTCATAGTGATTCAGGGTCAGTGGGAACTTGAGAGTTCATGTGTTTTCTTTAACTTTGCATTTTATGCAGGTAAAAGTAGTAATAGCTAACATGAATGGAGAACTATTCTGTGCCAAGTGCTTTTCAGAAAACTTTAAAATGTGATTTCGTTTATTTCTTATAACAGCCCTGCCAAGCAGGTACATTTTCTCCATTTAACAGGTGAGGAAACGCTGAAAGATAAAATAACTTTTTTAAAGTAAGGAGGCAGTGGCTGGTCTGAGGCGGTCTGCATGCTAACTCAGTTCTCCAGTGCTTATAATCTGCCAATTCCCACCCCCTCACATTGTTTCCTTTCCCTAAATTCTCATGTTGTCTACAGCTTCCTGTGCATCTTTTCTGTCATCCTTGAAGACGAGAAATCCTCACTGGCCTGTTCAGTAATCAGGAGCTGGGTCACAAAATCAAGTTCCTGAAAACATGTCTTGTCCCAAACACACTGATTTACAAATGCCACCTCTAGTTCCTCTGAACTTTGTGAGCTTTCTGCTTAGGGAGGCTTTATCCTGGACTCAGCAGCGTTGTTTTATCTGCTCCCTGGTCATGTGCTCTGTGTTCGCCTCAATCCCAGGAAGGGATTCTGCACACGACAGCCCCAGGCTTACTTCCTTTTTTTTTTTTTTTTTTTTTGGTACGCGGGTCTCTTACTGTTGTGGCCTTTCCTGTTGAGGAGCACAGGCTCCGGACACGCAGGCTCAGCGGCCATGGCTCATGGGCCCAGCCGCTCTGCGGCATGTGGGATCCTCCCGGACCGGGGCACAAACCCGTGTCCCCTGCATCGGCAGGCAGGCAGACTCTCAACCACTGCGCCACCAGGGAAACCCACCCCCCACCCAGTGATCTTGAGGAAGGAGGCACCTCTTCCTTCTATCACCATTATCATTCTCTGAATGGAACCCAGTTGGCTCAGCTGGGTCCCATGCTTACATCAGGGTTCATTGTCCACCGTGGATTCCACATCCACCCCTGTGGCAGGAATGGCAGGGTCCTGTGATGGACAGCTCTATCTGAGTCCCATGGAGCCTGGGCAGAAGAGACAAGGAGGCAAGGGGTTTCCCCCAAAGTCTGACAGTACTAATGGGTAGACCTTTGAGTACAGAATCATCATTTCCTTATCTCTATTTTGATAAGGAAAGATGAAATTGACAGGCCTAGTGCATAAGATTTGTTTATGTATAATTAAAAAAACCCACGTATTTCTTTGTTTTTTTTTCATTAAAATACTTACAACCATAAATTAAGATCTTACATGATGTAGAATCATAAAATGCACTTCAGCACTTCCGGCCCGTGGTCCTCATAGTGTGCTCCAGGCAGTGATGAGGAGTCACGACTTAGGCTGAAGTGTATAGTAAAGTAATGATGGTCTTATTGAACAACAAGTTAATCCATTAAGCTTCTCCTTTTATCAAAGTTTCTTAAATTTCTGTCGATAACTCTATCTTATTTCCTTTGGAATGCTAGCAGAAAATAAAAGAATGTAAGCTAATAGCAAATAAGTGTTAACCACCATATTTGAAGAAGGCTGGTTATACCTCATTTTGATAGCCAGTTTTTTTTTTTTTAAACTCAGATATGTAATATGGTAGTTGTGATTTTATATTACATAGCTGTAAAATTTTCCTTCTGATTTACGGTGAAATCTCTGCTGTGCCACCTGAAAAGACTGAGAACCACCTTTAGGATTTGTTTTTCCACATTCACATACCATCTGGGCTGATGTTTGCTCAATAATATTCTTTATGTCAACTTCCTTAAAATAAAGAACAGAAGGGCTTCCCTGGTGGTGCAGTGTTAGAGAGTCTGCCTGCCGATTCAGGGGATGCGGGTTCATGCCACGGTCTGGGAAGATCCCACATGCCGCGGAGCGGCTGGGCCTGTGAGCCATGGCCGCTGAGCCTGCACATCCGGGGCCTGTGCTCCGCAACGGGAGAGGCCACAACAGCGAGAGGCCCGTGTACCGCCAACAAAAATAAATAAATAAATAAATATAATAAAACAAACAAACAAAAAACAAATAGCCAAAAATAAATAAATAAAATAAATTTTTTAAAAAGATCAAATGAGATGGATAATGAGATTAGGTAATTTGTTACAAGGGTTCTGAAATGAGTTTTTTTTTTTTTTAACATCTTCATTGGAGTATAATTGCTGTACAATGGTGTTAGTTTCTGCCTTATAACAAAGTGAATCAATTATACATATACAAATGTTCCCATATCTCCTCCCTCTTGCGTCTCCCTCCCTCCCAGCCTCCCTATCCCACCCATCCAGGTGATCACAAAGCACCGAGCTGATCTCCCTGTGCTATGCGGCTGCTTCCCACTAGCTATCTATTTTACGTTTGGTAGTGTACATATGTCCATGCCACTCTCTCACTTTATCACAGCTTACCCCTCCCCCTCCCCATATCCTCAAGTCCATTCTCTAGTA
>RJWK010034679.1:0-22551 GCA_004363435.1 Platanista minor | reverse complement strand
AATGAGCCGTCCTGGACTGAAACCAGGAGTTTGGCTCTGAGCTTCCTGGCAGTCAGAGCAAAACGGGCAATACGCCACAACTATGTCACTGTCAAACCATCCGCTTGAGAGGGCCAATAGTTCTCCTGGCAGCAGATTTGGACACACAGCAGCGAGCCTGTAAGTCCCCCTCCTCCGGGAAACACTTTAAGGTCTGTACATGTAACAAATACACAGCTGGAAATACACTCGTGTAACCTGCTCTGGGCTTCCCTTCCCTCGAGTTACAGAAATCCCTGCTGAAATCCTCCAGGGACAGTCTTTCTTCTTGCTAGAGAAAAGCAGGTACAGGACAGCTTCCCCAAAAATCCTCTTCTAGAAATCTCAAAAACTACTCTTCCCAAACTACTGCCCAAACCCTTCAAACAGGAGTGCAATCTACCCCACCCCCATGACGGGCTTGGGGGGTGGTCACTAAGACCCCGGAGTGTTTGGCAGCAATGGACCAGGAGCGCGGGACAGAGCTAAGCTTTCTCCCACCTCTGAGCTGGCATTTGGTTTCCAAGCTAACTTTCCATCTCCCCACCCCACTTTTTAGCCAGGACCCCCTTTCCTTTGCCAGAACCTGCAGTGATTGGGGTGGGGGTGAGGAGGTCAGAGGGGTCCTGTTCTAGGTATTCTGTCCTGTGAAAAAACTAGTCACCTATGAGGAACTCTGCAACAAAAGGGTCTGCAGGACCCAAATGCAGAGTGGGGGAGGGGTGGATCCTGCAGGGGGTTGGGGGAGCCTTTCAGGTTGGGGATTTCAGCCCCTCCCATAGCTTTAAGGAGTGTCAGGAGAACTGCCATATAAACCACAGCACTACAGCCCAGTTGAATTTTAAATTCTAACGGACAATTTTTTGTATAAGTGTGTCCCAAATATCGTATGAGACATACTTGTACTAAAAAATTGCTTACTGTTTGTGAACTAGGCATCCTGGGAGTGGGGGGGGGGGGCGCGCGTGTCTAGGAGGGAGCTAGAGCTGGCAATCCTGGTCAGGAGGCTTCCTGCTGAGTTATGGTGGGGGGGGAGCAGGGGGTTCCAGTGGAGTGAGGCAAATCTCTTGCCAGGACTTTGAGATTACTCCTCATTGGCTTTGTGACAAGGTTTTGTTGTTTGTTTTTATTTTATTTTATTTTTTAATGAGGGGAGGGGTCTTTAGTTTGACTGTGGTTAGGACTAAAGCTGGGGCGCTTAATCCAGCACAGGGGTGACTAAACTGGGAGAGGCAAACCTCACCCCACCCCCCGGCCCAAAAGCAGAGACAGAGGCTTCAATGGTGCTGGCCACTCAGCCAAAGCATCAACATTCCAGGAGGCAGCATTCCCGCCCTTCAGGAGGAACAAAGGGCCTGGGGAGGAATTCCTGCTGCCCCAAGCATGGGGGTGGGGTAGTATCCAAACAAAACTGGGCAGAAAAGAGTGCCCCCAGCAAGAGGCGCTAGGAAGAAGCCCATTCCCTCCAAGAGGAATGAGAAGGCCCAAGGAAAGCCTCCAGCACGGATATTAAAATTCAGCCTTACAAACATGGAATGCAATCTGGGGGCTAAGTCTGTATCCGCGATGGAGTAAAGTTCAAGAGAGAAAAAACTCTAAAGGAAACAGGCCAAAAGTTCCGAATTTAATCATTAACTTTACCTTGAGGGTCCCTCTTTGTATTCTTGCTACCGGCTGGCTTTTACTTAAAGGAACCAATGCGCACATTTCCCTGTCCTTCAAAGAGGGTGGGGATTCGCGGGCTCGTTTTTTAAACCACAGCTCCTGCGTCACCGCAGATGATCTCCCAGGCAGATTCTAATCGCAGATCCCCAGCACAAAGGACATTGGGAAGGAGGGGGAGCAGGTGCGGGTGAGAACTGGGGGAATCGGCCTTGTCTCTGACCCACGTGCGGGGGGGAGGGGGAGGCACCCACCTCTGGGGACCACAGTGGACAGGATCTTCAAACAGCTTGAGGGGAGACTGAGAGACGGGCACTCCAGGGCCTCGGTAAAGAAGTCTGGGGACAGACTGACGACTGCGAGGTTCTCTTTTGCTTTGAGGGCAGAGGTGTTTCCAAGGGTGACACGGCTGCCGTGGAAGTCCCCTTGCACCATCCCCAACCACAGGTTTTAAAGGGGGCCCAACAGCTCCCTGGAGCCTGTCTGAATTAACTCCGCAAACACTGGTTGAACATTTGCTTTGCAGATAAAGTTCTAATCACCAAGGGGTCCTCAGCAAAGTGCTTCCCCGTTTTTCAGATGCCCTCAAAGACTCCCAGGCCTTTCTTCCTGGACACCACGACCTGTCCTCACGCTCCACCTGAGTCCCCTCCCCACCCTCACCTCACTCTCACTGCAAAAAAAAAAAAAAAAAAAAATCATTTTCACGCCTTGTAGCCGGTTCTCACAGTATCCAATCCTTACTCCATCCCAGCTCAGCAACCTACAACTTCCTTCAGCAGCCCAGTTCTCACTGGGGGCAAACGCCAAACACCAGGAAAGAGGAGGAAGAGGGCAGAAACCAACTCTGGATCCTGACAGAGTCGGGCGGTCAAGGGCCCCTCCCCCCACAGCAGCACTCAATGATCAAAGGACTCAACAGTTCTGCACACGGGAAACAGCCTAAAACCAGGGGAAGGTGGTTCTGAATGACACTTAAAACAGCTGGTTCGAGGCAAGGAACTGCCCCCACCCCTAACCCCTAAGTGAAGGGTCCTCTGGTAACAACTCAAAAGTTTCTAAGAAGCTCAAAACCAACATTTTCTGAAAAGGAAGGGTCTTTGGGAATGGAAGCCACCAACCTGTCAACTCCAGTTGAGTTGGCAGGCCTGGGAAGCCACTGAAGTTTCTCAGAAATGCTCAGGACCACAGGCCTAGACTCAAGGATTAAGAACCCTCTGAAGTACACCCAGGACGCTGGCACTCTGCTGGTAGGACTTCACTCCTCTACCGAGTCACCTTTTCCTGAGCCCTGGAATTTTTTTTTTTTTTTTTTTTACACATAAGCATGTAATACCTAATCAAAAACAATTTAGGACTTTACATGTACATCATTCACCAGAATACCCCCAAATCCCCGGGCACTCTATTTCCCTGTAGAGTGATGTAAGGGTCTCCAGAAGGCAACCTCTGTTCTGGCCCTTTGTGCCCTCAAACACCCGGAGAGAGCAGGCACATGGCCGGTGTTCCACGAGAAGTGTGTTGATTGAACGGAATTCACTTCCACATTTTCCGAGCAATCCTTGAGGAATTTGCCTCCCAGCAGGCAAGTGCTTGCTGGAAAACAATGTTCCCTGACCATTTGCATTGTGGCCCTGAAACAGCAAATGTTTAAAACAGGAAAAGAAAGGGGGGGGGGGGGGGTGAAATCTGGGCCTTTGCACAGGCGAAAATGCCTCAAAGGTAAAGATTTTAGGGCGTTTTACAGCTACCTCCACCTCAGCAATAAACCAGGACATCAGACATGGCAACTTTCCGTCATCAGAGACTCATTCACATCCAAAGGCCCATGTCTCATTCTAGTTTCCATAAATCCTACCCAACACCCATGACCAGAGCAGCAGACCAAATTCTCCAGAGATTAGCACTGAAAGGTACTACAGCGAGGGAACTTTCTAGGGTGTCTTGATTATGATGGTGGTAGTATAGATATATAACTTTGTCAGAACTCACCATCAAAATGCATGCTTAAAAATGAGTGCATTTGATTGTGCCCACACTACACCTCAATAAAGATGATAATGAACGAACAAAACTGTACACTGTCATGCAAGGATGTGCTAGACTATTAGATTTTAAAAAACAAAGTAAGATGTAGAACTACAGATGCAGTATACAAATATTTCCCAACAACTTCATTAACATCAGTGTGTGCACAATTAAAGATTAAATAATAGGGACTTCCCTGGTGGTCCGGTGGCTAAGACTCTGCGCTCCCAATGCAGGGGACCTGGGTTCAATCACTGGTCACGGAACTAGATCCCGCATGCCGCAATGAAGATCCCTTACGCAGCAATGAAGACCCCACATGCCACAACTAAGACCCGGTGCAGCCAAATAAATATTTTTTAAACGTAAAGAAAAAAAAAAAAAAAAGATTATTAAATGATAAATACAGTCATAAAGATAATGTTGCAGAAGCATAGGAAATGAGACCAATGATACACTCCAACCTCTTACCAGTAGTTACATCTGGGGAGTGGAATCAGCAAGTTGTGTATTTTTAGCTACTTAGCACTTGCCTGTGTTAAAACGACCACTTACTTCTCTTCCAGTTAAAAAGCCCAATGAAGATAAAAACCAAGCAGAGAAATGGCAGGTCTGTAGGGCCCTGCCCAATAACTGGTACACAGTAGGCAACAGAGCAACACATGCTTAAACACTGACTGATGTGTAACAGGCCTACACCAAATCAAGGATTGCCACTTATCTGTTATCTATTTCCTTAATGGCCACCAAACATCAAAGGGATTTTTCAGAGATCACCGGTATATGACCACAAAGCATGAACACTCAATATACATACATTAAACTGCAACCCAGTCTGCATTCACTGAGTACAGGCCTTAACACACCGCTCTCTTCACCCCCAGCTAACAGCTATATTCATAACTGTTTTTCCCAGAATTGTACGGGGTTCAGAGAAAAAGGGGAAATGAGACCATTCACTAACAGTCAGGACACCAGGCTCATCATTTGTTCTAGATAAAATTAGACCCCACCTCCTATGATACACTAAGAATGTATTCTAAGGTAGGATTAAAGACACAATATGTAGAGACAGTAGAAGACGATCATCAGTCGCAGTAAAATTTAAAATGTATACCAAGTTAAACTAAACTGAGGCAAGCCAAGGACTCTGAGAAATCCACTGCAAGAAAGAGCCAGTACTCAATATTTTGGATAAAATGCCTACAAACTGATTTTTAAAAAACCCAGGAGGGAGAGGCCCGGGAACCAAGGCAACTTGAGGAGGAAACCCAAATGGTCAATAAACAAAAAGACGCCCACCCCACAGTCATCGCAGAAATGCAAAGTAAGCCAACAGGACGAGCCATTTTTCTCCCGTTAGATTGATGGCAACAAGGCCGGGTGGGGGGGGGGGGGGGTAGGAAATGTGGCTGGCGAGGAGGCAAATTAACATTTCAAATGTGCCTCTCCAGCATCTTAGCAAGTCCCCGGCTAGGGGAGAAGGGAGAGCAGGGGGATCTTCCCTCCGGAAGCAACGAGGACACAAATTGATGGCAATGGCCAATGTAGAGAAAATCCCACATAAGGGAACAGCTAAATAAATTTCACACCATTAATGCCAAGTTTGGAGCAGTAATGACTAGCAAAGTAAGTACAGGAAAATGTCTACATGTTTTTAAAGACTATGTCTATACTCGTGTGTGTGTGTGTGTGTGTGTGTGAATGGCTGTTAAGGTTTGGAAGAAAACACACCCAGATCACACACTTTGGGAAGAAGTAAGACTGGGGGTACACTTTAAAAATTTTTTTACAGATAATCTGAACAAAGATATTTATTACTTGCATAATTAAACAAGGATAAGAGCTAAGTGGTCCAAGTTACTTCCTGGGAGGGAGGGAATACAGGTAGCCATGAGAAAAATCTCAATTTTCCATTCATCCAGCAACTACAGGCTGAGTGAGGATGGTGAAGGAAGGAAGGAAAGGTCAAATAAATAAAGTCACAGAGACATACATATTCAGAAAAATTACCACCCAAAATGACAAGTGCTGTGAAGTCTAAACAAGTCAGTTAAGGAAAAAACAAAAGTCAGTTAAGGAAAAAAAAAACTTCTCAATGTTGTTAAAAGAACACAAATTTAAAACAAAATTGCTACTTCTCCCTTTATAGCCCCTGTCAAGTGTTTGCAAATGTCCTATGGTTTGAATTAAGCACTCATTCATCCGCACTCCTCTTTTGTGTTCACTGTGGCAAACCTATCTGCATTTAGCACCAAGAAGGGGTGAGACCCTCCCACAGTCAGTGACAACATTTACAAGTGCCAACTGAAAGCAGAAGAGCAGAAATAAGAAGGGCCTGGCAGACAGGACAGGGACACCTCCCCCAAGTTAGTTTTTTAGATTTTTTTTTTTTTCTTAATCTGCCTAAACCACATAATGTTATGCTCTGGATACTCTGGCTCCCCCCATGCAACACCCCCTCCATCATGTTACACAAGCCAACATCGAGGACTCAGCAGATCCTGAAACTCAATCCTTTCTCCCAAACCAAGGCCAAATATGCCCTCCTCATCTTCATCATTTGATCTTACATGCTTCTTAGATTTTATTCCCATTTATTGATCTATTGCTTCTCATGCGTTTTTGTTGTTGTTGCTTTGTTTTGTTTTTGGTGGCGAAGAAGAGAATTGGTTTTGCATCCCAACAAGCAAAGAAATGGAAAAAAAACCTTGAAAATAAATTCTGTGGGGCTAGAATAGGCACTGATGAACGTTAAGTTCAGACAAATTCTGCTCTTGGTTCTGCAGTAAACACGATACAACCAATATAGGAAAAAAAACAGGACCACTAATAGAAATGCTGAAAACAGCAAATGTGAAACACCATCCGTCCTTTTATGAGCAAGGGAAATGTTTGCTTTCCAACTTCAAAACTAGCTGCACTAGAAGCATTTTCACAGTCTGAGATGCCCAGATATATTCAATGCCTTTCTTTGCATGTTACTAACATTTCAATACAATTAGCAACTATACCTCAGTTCTTGGATCTCAAGGTACACCTGTCTTTTTAATAGCTGCTGTGAAGCCCAAATGTTGTCCACAATTAACCGCTATCTCTTGCTAAGAGAGGATTTTGCTACGCCTTCATAACTTGGTTTCCACTCATCACCATAAATATAAACTCAAACACGAAACCCCCTTTTCCCCTGCTAACCTTCAGTTTAAAGTGGAGACACAAACCTAACTTCATTTACACTCCCTGGAGGCAATTCTTTCCAAAATTCCCTCAAAGCTCCAGATATTTGGGTTGGTCCATCGCTGATGAGAGCTATGCTTTTTTTATTTTTTATTTGCACCCATGTGGCTTTTTAAAAACCTGGTTAAATTGGTAAAATAAATTTTCCTCTTTGCATATTCCTCTAAATCTCTAAAGCTAACAACAACAACAAAAAGAGAAATAAAAACCAAAGGGGGGGGCTTCCCTGGTGGCACAGTGGTTGGTTAAGAATCCACCTGCCAGTGCAGGGGACACGGGTTCGAGCCCTGGTCTGGGAGGATCCCACATGTTGCGGAGCAACTAAGCCCATGCGCCGCAACTGCGGAGCCTGCGCTCTGGAGCCCGCGAGCCACAACTACTGAAGCCTGTGCGCCTAGAGCCCGTGCTCAGCAACAGGAAAGGCCGCCGCAATGAGAAACCCGCGCACCGCAACAAAGACTAGCCCCCACTCACCGCAACTAGAGAAAGCCCACGTGCAGCAACGAAGACCCAAAGCAGCCAAAAATAAATGTAAATAAATAAATTTATAAGAGAAAAAAAAAAAACCAAAGGGAATTTTTCTGAGAAGTTATTAAAAATAAAGGGCAGGACTGGTGGGTGGCTGGCAGGTGCTTCCACTGCCCCCTGCAGCACTGTCCCCAAAGCAATTCCTTCACTTTGAATTTCTGTCTTCACTTATATTTATTACTTTAGAAATTATTTTTTTGAAGTAGAGTCGATTTACAGTATCATGTTAGTTTCAGATATACAGCACAAGAATTCAGTTATACATGTATATATACTCCTTTTCAGATTCTTTTCCCTTATAGGTTGTTACAAAATATTGAGTACAGTTCCCTGTGCTATACAGCAGATCCTTGTTGGTCACTTATATTTATATACAGCACACATTGCAATTTTTCATCAGAAAATACCTCATTTGATTCTCAAACAAAAAAAGACAGCCCTAGGCAGACGAATGCAAATGTTACCATCCTATAGAGTGATGAGGAAACAGGAGGCACAAAGCCACACACTTTTGCTGACAAATGTTCCTGATCAAAATGGAGGCTCCAGGGCTTCCCTGGTGGCGCAGTGGTTGAGAGTCCGCCTGCCGATGCAGGGGACACGGGTTCGTGCCCCGGTCCGGGAAGATCCCGCACGCCGCGGAGCAGCTGGGCCCATGAGCCATGACCGCTGAGCCTGCGCTCCGCAACGGGAGAGGCCACAACAGTGAGAGGTCCGCGTACCGCAAAAAAAAAAAAAAAAAAAAAAAAAAAAAAAAAAAAAAAAAAAAAAAAAAAAAAAAAAAAAAAAAAAAAAAAAAAAAAAAAGGAAGCTCCAGCAGAAGACAGTGACCACCAACACTCAACAACAGCACTGCTCATATTCCAGGCATTAACATAAACAGTCACCATCGCCAAAAACAGGAAACACGAGTGCCCTCCAACTGGCGAATGTATAAACTGTGGTACATTCATACAATGGAAAACTACTCAGCAACAAATAGGGAGGGCACCACTGATTCCAGCGAATGCAGCTTGGCAAGTGGAAAAAAAGCCCGACTCAAGGAGTCAACACTGTCAGATTCATGATCTTCTGGAGAAGACAAAACCACAGGACTGGAGAACAGGCAGAGGGGTGCCTGAGGCTGGGGGTCGGAGCATTTGGGGTGATGGGATGCTCTGTACTGAGCATGGTGGTGACTGCAAAAGGTGCAGAATTGTACACGAAAAAAGGTGAATCTTACGATGTGCGTATCTACCTCAACACACAAAAACAAATACCAAAAAATCAAAATAGGAAATCACCACACTTAGTAAGAAGTGAGGGGCTTCCCTCTCAGCCTAAGGTTCTGCAGCACAAACTGCCCCCTGAACTGCAGGACAAAGCCAAGGGGGTGGGGTGGGGGCAGGTCGTCCCAAAGGCCGAGGAGAGGAAGGGGAAGCAGGGAATGGAGCTCCTTCCTGCAGGGCCGAGGCTCCTCCCCTCACTCAAGATTATAACCATAATGGGCTGCATGGGTCTAGCTCACACCAGGGAGGTACCCACGGATGCCCCGGTGCACCAGCCTTTGGGGAAGGCAAGGAGAATCCCCCAATCCCAAACTGGCTGTGTAAGCTCCACAAAGAAAGGGATTCAGGGCTATTTTGCTCACTGCTCTTTCCCCAGGGCCTCCTGCTTTACACCAAATCCGATTTCATAGAAATTCAGGTCTGCTTACCTAGAAATTCTCTGCATTTGTTTCATCTTTACTTAAACTGTGTAAATTACACAAACAAGTACGAAGAACATACATAGGTCTGGGAACAAAAGCAGCAGCCTCTCTTGGTAAGCACATACATGACTCAGAGAGCTGGAAGCAGGGCGTGGGCTGTCTGTGGCTGGTGCAGCCTGCTGGCAAGTCAACAGCAAGCTGGGTTAATCGAGACTGGAAACACACTGACAAGAACGGCACTGCTAACTCTGGACACGTTCTGGTCCTCCTTAGCCTGAGGTCTCCCCCATATTTTCATGGAATTTTCAAATGGAATCAAGCACCAAGTGGTGCTGCCGGAAGGAGTGGCCCAAGTGCGATTCCATCTTCCCAGCTGTGCTGCTTACTGAATTCTTGTTGTCTCTCAGCTCGAACCCACCCTCCCGAGTAGACCACATCTCTGCTTTGCCCGCTGAATCTGTGTGACTCAGACAATAGGGGATGGGAGGGGGAGAAAGGCTTCGCTCTCTGCTGTCCAGCTTCCTGGGTGGTACCCTCAACAGACTTCTTACTCCTGCGTCACGGGTCCCTGGCCAGACCCACAGGTACCCTATGTCTTAACGACTCCACCCTTTTCTCTTCCAATCTCCCACCCCTTGGGTGGGAGCTGCTTCCCACAGCTGCTACTTCCCAGGTACCCGAGTGCTCTCTCCTTGCACTGCAGCTTCTCAGTTAACTCAAATAACACTAATAATTCTTTACATTAAATGACCTGTTAAAGTAACTAAAGTGGCTCTGGCTCCAGACTGATATTTATTTCTTCTACGTATCAGTAACCACCCCCGCTAAGAAGGATAAAAAAGGAGGGGATCCCTAAAAAACAGAACTACCAAATGACCCAGCAATTCCACTCCTGGGTAGATATTTGGAAAAAATAAAAATGCTAATTCGAAAAGGTATGTCCACCCTTATGTTCACAGCAGCATATTTACAATACCCAAGATATGGAAGCAACCTAAGTGTCTGTCAACAGATGAATGGATAAAGATGTGAAATAAACATACAATGGAATACTACTCAGCCACAAAAAAGAATGAAATTTTGCCACTTGCAGCAATGTAGATGGACCCAGAGAATACTATGCTTAGTGAAATACGTCAGACAAAGACATCCGCTATTTGTGGAATCTAAAATATAAAACAAATGAATAGCAAAACAGAAACAGACTTACAGACATACAACACAAACTAGGGACTTGCCTGGCCAGTCCAATGGTTAGAGACTCCATGCTTCCACTGCAGGTGGCACAAGTTTGATCCCTGGTGGGGCAACTAAGATCCCTCCCACAGCAGTGAGGCAAAAAAAAAAAAAAAAAAAAATACCACAAACTAGTGTGGGGAGAGGGAAGTAGGTAGCGGGAAGATAGGGGCATGGGATTAAGAGGTACAAACTACTATGTATAAAATAGATAAGCAACAAGGATATACTGTACAGCAGAGAGAGTTACATAGCCTTTATTTTGCAATAACTTTTAATGGAATATAACCTAAAATACTGAATCACTATGCTATACACCTGAAACTAATATAACATTGTAAATCAACTATCCTTCAATTTAAAAGGGGGTGAGGGGACCCTAACACCTTTCTTAGGGATGCTGAAAGGAAAAATTAGATAAAAGATCAAGACTACACACCCTCCTCTAGAGTCAATCCAATGCAGGCTCCTCGAAACCACTCGGGCCTTTCTTCCATCTTCTACCTAAATCCCACCATTCTCCAAGATTCATCTTAAACTCCTCTCTTTCAACCCAAACTCATCTCCCAGTCAGAACCTCTGTTTAGATGCCACGAGCTTTTAGCACTTATACTTCCTCTGGTAATGTAAATGAGACCATATATAAAGTACCCACCCAGGAAGGTAAGAATCCCCCTTCCCCATCAACTACTTTCTTCCAGTTCTGTCTTCCCAGTAGACTAACCACAAGGATCCAGCATCCTCAGCAAGGAGCGTACTTCCTAGCAAAAAACAGACGTTCAAATATTTCGATGACAAATCTTAACACATCAAGTCCTGTCAGCAATGAGAAACCGCCCAAATTATTTCATGGTATCAAATGTCGCCTGGCCATCAACCAGGAAGTATTTTTCTAAGAAGGATAAGCAAGATATTTAATTTCACAAAGAAGGAATTTACCCGTTTGGCTGCAACTTGCGGGAAAAACTGAAGCCAAATTTTTTTTTCAGGAGACTCACACAGTTATGTACATGTATATTGAAACAAATTTTTCTAACTCCTTCTTCAAAGCATAAGTATAAATCATAACTCCCCTCCACAAATAGGTCTCTAATACTACTCCTACCATTTCCACCTGAAAGGTTAAGTGACTTGTCCAAGGTCACACAGCTACTTCCACGTAACACCAGGCTGTGAACCTAGGTCTTCTTACTCTAAAGCTCATGCTCTTGTCTTTACACCAAGAAGCTACAAGCATTTTCCCATTTACTGTTCCCCTTTTAATCCCCCAACTACATAATGTGAGAGAGAACATTTTCAGGGCATTCTGTGGCTTGAAAAGAAAGAGATCTCCTTTGTTTCTGGCAAAGGGATCAAGGCAGCACCACAAGCATATTCTGATTAAACCCAACTTGTATCACCACTGAGAACCAGCAACATGGCAACATCTTTCTCGAATTGGTCCTTAAGTCCACTAACATCAACCAAGGCCAGATCTGGTGTAAGAGCCCCACCAGTGCCAGAGTAGTTGCTCTGAAGTGCTGGGGCCACAGGGCGAAAGTATTGGGGCAAGGGCAGGTGGGGGTCTCCACTGCCTGAGATCACGGAAGAACAGGCCTATGTTAGAGGCTGGTTGACAGAGGAAGTACCCTTCTCACTTTGATACTGTAGAGATCTGCTATAAGAAAGACATTATTTCAAGAGACTAATTAAAAGTCAAGGCCTCGGACTTCCCTGGTGGCACAGTGGTGAAGAATCCGCCTGCCAATGCAGGGAACACAGGTTCGAGCCCTGGTCCGGGAAGACCCCACATTCCACGGAGCAACTAAGCCCATGAGCTGCAACTACTGAGCCTGCGCTCTAGAGCCCGTGAGCCACAACTACTGAAGCCAGCACCCCTGAGAGCCCATGCTCTGCAACAAGAGAAGCCACCACAATAAGAAGCCTGTGCACCGCAACAAAGAGTAGCCCCTGCTCACCACAACCAGAGAAAGCCTGCGCACAGCAACAAAGACCCGATGCAGCCAAATAAATAAATAACCCCCCCCAAAAAAACTCAAGGCCTCTTCCTTGCTAAATCATTCTTCTAATACTTCGCATTAGTTCATTCTGGAAGGAGAAGTAGTCACGGTAACGACAGTCACACTCACTTTTGCCAAGAGACCATACTGTGGCCCATTTGTAATTACCTGTGTGCTATTTAATTTTCTCCTTAATAACTTAAAAAGACCAAAAACAAGATAAAACACAAGAAGCTAAAGATTCAAGCAAGAAATTTAATATTAAACATCAGACTTGGGCTTCTCTGGTTGCGTGGCGATTAAGAATCCGCCTGCCAATGCAGGGGATATGGGTTCAAACACTGGTCCGGGAAGTTCCCACATGCCGCAGAGCAACAAAGCCTGTGCGCCACAACTACTGAAGCCCGCGTGACTAGAGCCCGTGCTCCACAACGAGAAGCCCGCGCACCGCAATGAAGAGTAGCTCCCACTCGCCCCAACTAGAGAAAGCCCGTGTGCAGCAAGGATGACCCAACACATCCAAAAATAAAAATTAATTAATTTTTTAAAAATCAGACTTTTATGAACTAGTGCCAAATATTGTATACAAATAGTTAATGTGGGGAGTTCCCTGGTAGTCTAGTGATTAGGATTCCAGGCTTTCACTGCCATGGCTTGGGTTCAATCCCTGGTCGGGGAACTGAGATTCCACAAGCTGCACAGCACAGCCAAAAAAACATTTTTGTTTTAATTTTTAATTAAAAATTAAAAAAAATAAAAAATAACTAGCAGTGTGAAAAGAGTGCTAGACTAGGCAAGTTCTGGCTTAAGTCATTTCATCACCCCAGCCTGTCTCCCCATTTGTAAAGTAGCAGTTTTTCTATGATGATTTAAGGCCTTTCTTGTGATAACTGAAGTTTCCTCTTCAGGAACACCTAAACACACACCTGACAACACCGTGAAATTAAAGCTTATAAAATATTCCAGTCCCTGAAATCAGACTGTTCCCTTGAGCAAGTTGATCCATTTCCTTGAAATGTCATGGTGCCAAAAAAAAAGATCAAGTCTTTAAAGATTAATGGTGGTCAAATACAGTATCATAGTATCATATAAAATGTGAACAGAAACAGTGGCCTTCCATCTCTTAAAAAAAAAAAAAAAAGTAGCCTCTAAACACAGTTGTTCCCATCTTTCCCCATAAGCTCGGGGAGCCTTATAACTCTAAGATGGTCTAGACCAGAAGTTAAAGTTGAGGTCCAGTTTTTCTAAGGTGAAACAAGTTTTATGCATGTTTCTCCAGTTCACTTTGCATCATCTGAAAAAATCACTACATCCTTCCGTTTAGATCATAGTAAACTGACAGAAGCCGCAATTTCCAAACTGACATTAGTTTTCCTCTACAGCATCCCCTCTGGGGGAAAGAGGGGTGGGGTGAGGAGTCTGCTACAATACTCAACAGTTTATTAATAAAAGCTATTACAAACAACAAGGTCCTACTGTATAGCACAGAGAACCATATTCAGTATCCTATGATAAACCATTATGGAAAATATATTAAAAAAAGAATATATATATATATATATATAACTGAATCACTTGGCTGTACAGCAAAAATTAACACGTTGTGGGCTTCCCTGGTGACGTAGTGGTTGAGAGTCCGCCTGCCGATGCAGGGGACACGGGTTCTGCAGGGGACACGGGTTCGTGCCCCGCTCCAGGAAGATCCCACATGCCTGCCGCCGAGCGGCTAGGCCTGTGAGCCATGGCCGCTGAGCCTGGGCGTCTGAAGCCTGTGCTCCTCAACGGAGCCATGGCCGCTGAGCCTGCGCGTCTGAAGCCTGTGCTCCACAACGGGAGAGGCCACAACAGTGAGAGGCCTGCGTACCACAAAAAAAAAAAAAAAAAAAAAATTAACGCGTTGTAAATCAACCATACTTCAATTTAAAAAATTCTTAATTAAAAAAAAAAAAACCTAGGACTTCCCTGGTGGCACAGTGGTTAAGAATCCGCCTGCCAATGTAGGGGACACGGGTTCAAGCCCTGGTCCCGGGAAGATCCCACATGCCACGGAGCAACTAAGCCCATGTGCCACAACTACTGAAGCTGGTGCACCTAGAGCCTGTGCTCCGCAACAAGAGAAGCCACTGCAATGAGAAAACTGTGCACCGCAACAAAGAGTAGCCCCCGCTCAACGCAACGAGAGAGAGCCCAACGCAGCCAAAGATAAATAAATTTATAATAAAACAAAACAAAGCAAAGCTATTACAAGTGTTTACAATTGGCTTCTACTGTGCTACAGACTCTTTAAATATGTTAACTGGAATCCTTAACACTGCCAAGTGTTACAGATGAGAAAACTAACGCAGAGCAAGAAATCTCAACCTAAAACCACACTGCCTAAATGCTTAAGTTAAAATAAAGCTAAATAAACAGACAGCTTTAATAAGAAATATCACAAAAACATTATCCCAACCCCTACTAAAACTTCTGCTCAACACTTACCCAGTACAAGCCTATAGATGATCCTAAGAGAAAGATCTCCCTCTGACGTTGATCTCAAAGAGAGGCAGAGGGCACAGAACAAAAGCTGCGGATGTGGTCTATCTAAACACACCATAATCATGACTGCTGACGCAACCTATTCACAATTCTCATTTTTTAAACACCTGTGCTGAAGATGTTCTATCAGATCCATATTTAGCAGCAAAATCTCCATGTGCAGATGTTTTAGTAGAAGAACATCCTTATAACTATCCCAATTAGTCAAAGACATTAAAGAAGTCTGCAAACTCCACTGGCATTTCAACAAGGCTAGATAGAAGGAAATGGCTACCCGAACTTTCCAGAAGCAACAATAACAACTAAGGATACAGTTGCTGACAGATGTTTGACAGAGAATGGGCAGGGGGGTTTCCAAAGCCCACCCAGGGACCCTCAAAATTCACAAGATGTGGGAGCCATGAGGGGAGCCCTCAGTCTATACAACTGACCTGACCCACTTCACTGTCTTGTGCACACTGCTCAGTTTCATTCAAATCCCATTAATATAAAAAAAAAAAATCCTATTAACGATGACAGAATGTGCAATTTTGCACAAGCCTGTCGGATAAACAATCACAATCAAGAAAAGCCTGTCAGATAAATAATCACAATCAAGAACTGCACCCTTGGGACTTCCCTGGTGGCACAGTGGTTAAGAATCTGCCTGCCAGTGCAGGGGACACAGGTTCGATCCCTGGTCCGGGAAGATCCCACATGCCACGGAGCAACTAAGCCCGTGTGCCACAACTACTGAGCCTGCGCTCTAGAGCCCGCGAGCCACAACTACTGAGCCCACATGACACAACTACTGAAGCCCACGCACCTAGAGCCCACACTTGCAACAAGAGAAGCCACTGCAATGAGAAGCCCACGCACCGCAACAGAGCAGCCCCCGCTCACCACAACTAGAAAAAGCCCACTGGCAGCAAGGAAGACCTAACGCAGCCAAAAATAAATTAATTTTTAAAAATTGGCCTGATGTCTTCAGATTAAATATGAATCTCTCAAAATTTCAGTTGGGTGTTAGTGGGAGATTAAACCCAGGCATTAGGGGGTCTTCCCCTGTTTCATTCCACCATACCTTCAAAGCCAACTGTAAGCCAACTATCTAAAACATGAAGGAAACTGGAGATGCAATCTGAAGAGGCAAAGAATTACACTGGACTAGGGTTTAAGCCAAAGTTTCAGATGTACATTGCCCATGCTCATCCCCCCCACACCCCTCCCAATTTTTCTGTTAACAAGCCAGAGTCTTGTCAGTCAAAACAGTCAATCTGGTTTCAGTCAACTAGGTTTATGGGTACAGACAAAACCTCAAAGGGAGAAGAACAATTTAGTATTGAAGAGGCAGGAGGTCACATCAACTGAAGAGGAAAGATGGCTCAAGCCTCCTCCTGCAACTCACAAAGCTTGAAAGGTCAAAGAAGGAAGAACAGAGTGGGCTGCAGTGGTGGCACCTTTTGCTCCCTTTAGGCAACTGTAATTCTTTATCGCTCTCTTCCAAAATAAGAGAGATGGCACAAACAGTCTTAGTGAGTCAGGCCTTCAACTCTTTGTCAGTGTTATGGGGAAAAGGGGGAGGAAACACTACTTTGAAACCGCCTGCATGGTAGAATTCTTCTCAACCTTTCGCTTAAGTGTCATGAAGAATGACATCGAAATGGTCCTTTATTAGCTAAGAATGAACACATCTGAAATAAACCTGGCCCTCTGTGAGGAGCTGGCGAGTAAGCAACCCATGTGACTTCAGTTAGCACCAAAGGAAAATAAAATTTGGAGGGGATTAAATTTCAGAGCTATATAGAATTATCAAGTGAATTAAAATTCCTCATAATCAGAAAAACTTATAAAACCTTTTCTTCTGGTAAAGTACCTCAACAACAAAAGCATTTTAACCATTTCACCTCCTCATTTAAGGCTTCCTCCAAAACTAACTTCCTTTCTATATATACACAGGATTTTTTAAATGAAAACATAAAAACCCAAACAGTTGTGCTCAAAATTTTACATGTTAGGAGAGATTAGAAAACTACACATTTTAATGTTGGTTTTAGTGACCTGAAATATGTTTTAAATTTACCTATATGTGCATTGTCTTCTTTTTTTTTTAAATTGGCTATGCCTCGCAGCTTGTGGGATCTTAGTTCCCCAACCAGGGATTGAACCTGGGCCCTCAACAGTGAGAGCATGAAGTCCTAAGCACTGGACTGCCAAGGAATTCCCCATTCATCAAGCATTTTCTTAATTCAACAGATTTCAATCTACAAACATCCACCTGCTGAACTAGATTCAATGAAGGGAACTCCAATTATTTCCAAGGTATGGAAAGTTTGGTTTTCTGGTGAATAGGTGAGATGTGTGTGCTATGCAGACACACATCTACCTAGTCCTATAGAACGGGTTGAAGATGGGGCACAGAAACGACTAGAATGCACATTTCTACTAACTTTTTCTCTCTTGTCCTTAAAAAAAAAAAAAGCCTCTTGCTATAAATTTTACAAGGTACAAAACACACGCATATTATTTTAAAACATACACTGAGTATGCATGCCTGAAAAAGCTTAGACTCTGGGAATGCAAAATAAAATACACTGGTGCCAATACTGGTACAATCCCCATCTACAGGAACTTATTCAAAATACGATACAAGAATTCATTCCATAACCAATTATTTTAGGCAGCAAACCGTCTTCCTCAGTGGTTTGAGGCTGATTTTTTGAGAGTGGTTTCCTGGGGAAAGATATTCCGTCCGTCCCCCAAGCCTAAGATGGCTCAATACTTAGGGTCACACTGGATTGGAATTCTAGAACCTATATTTCCAGGAAGTGAAAATAAATTGTATCAGCACCTACACCCCATTTTCCATACAGGAGACTCAGGAAAATCCACCCCCACCCACGCCTTCATAACGGGGAACAATACTGCCATCCTCGAGCGACAAAATATCCCTCGGCTCAAGATGGCAACAGGGTCACCACCGCCCCACCGCCCCCCCACCCCAGTTGACAGGGCCTTTCCCGGGGACCGGAACAGGCTCAGACCCCGCTCGGCTTTTCGCCATTTACAGAATCCTACCGCCCGAGCTCTGAACACACTCACACACCCTTTCTGCTTCCAGTGTCGCCTCCACGGCAGCCAAGGGCTCACATCCCACGTGCAATTACACATTAAAAGGCACCTCGTGAAGGTGGGAGCAGCGCGCTCCAGTCCCACTCAACTCCCTAACTCTCCCCCCCAGATGCGTGCAGACCCCGTCTCGGCCCCGCCGCCTCCCGCTCGCCGAGGCGGGCTCCGGGCCGGCCGGGCTGGGGCTGGCCCACCGCCGCGGCGCCTCCGCCCGCCTCTCCCAGGCCCCGCGGGAAGCGCGCGGCCAGCAGTCAGGAGCGCGGGCCCCCAATTCCCGGCCTGGCTAACCGCCGGCCTCGGCGCCTGCAGGCCTTTCGGACTGACCACCAAAGCGAAAAACCCAAACTCTTTTTTAAATGGACCAAATACAGAGTGGGAGTAAACAACGCTCATCATTCCGTTGGAAAACCCAGCTCCCTCCTTTTAGATTTTAAAATTAAGCTTAAAACCAGTGCTCAGAACACCACCTTGTCAGTCTTGAGGGCCATTTCCGGGGGGGGTGCAGGGAATGCTTAAGGAAAGCAGTCTGGGAAGAGACCCTACCGGCTGCTTCCCGCACCCCTAGGTGGCCAACTGTCGGAGGCACCCTCCTTAAAATTAAAGGGGAAGAGCCAGGCGTCGGGGCCCTCTTCCCAAGGTCAGGTGGCATTAGTCACCATCAGGCAAGGGCGCCCTGAATTATTTAATGGAGCCTGTTGACCCGGGAGGCAACTCAGTAAAGGAGCATGTTTCAAAAACTGAAGTAGACTGTACCTACTGTAAAACACATGGATTTAGGCATCCAGTCCGTCACAATCAAATAGAGAACAGGACGATCGTCCTCCAACAGTGCCCTCAGTCTCCTTTTCCCAATCCGAAGAATGTTTTTTTTAAAGGAACAATATTACTAAACTGTGAAGGATCACTCCCTTGGAAGGAAACGAAGAATTTAGGCCGTGGGTGGGATCCCCTCTGTGAACCTGGTGCTTTTCCCTCCCAACACTTGACTTCTCCATTCACAGCATTGGTTTGTCCCTTTAAACTTAAATTCCCTAACATTCCAAATCCAGGAACGATTAAAGAGATCTAACAACTGTTTTCCAAGTTTTCTCCTTTTAATGAAAAACCAAGAAGGTGAAGTAGAATTTTGCTCAAAACTGAGTAAATGTCATGTTTTAAAAGGATAGTTGGTCTAACAGTGTAATATCTTAGTGCCTTTACCAAATAACTTCAACCTAGTATTGCACACGTTAATAAAAAATCTAAATGTTCAGGGCATCCAGGTACCTCCCAGGGTGAGGGGTGCGACACTTCACACACTCCCATACCGTTTGAATGCTTTAATTTAAAAAGTGTATAAACCTTTTACAAGTCTGGCAACACTGAGCATCTACTGTTTTAACCCAAATAAAACGTATGCGGATCTTTAACTGGGAATATAAATAAAACCTGACATTTAAACTCAACTGCTGGGAGGGAGGGTTCAATCAACGCCCCTGCCAGGAGGGAAACTGTGGAGGATTCAAGGCGCCCTCTCCCTCCCCCCTTCCCCTCCCCCTCGACGCTAATCTTCCCTGCGAATTGGCTCCCTCTTTCCATTCCCGGGATTCGGATCAGTATTTAACTCAATCCATTTTTGAAAGAACCTACTAGACACATTCAGCCATGAATGTGGGAAAACTTTAAAGATGAGTCCATTCAAAGCTTAAAAAAGGAAGGAAAAGAATAGCTGCCCCTTAGGCTTCATACCGAGAAAGAAACTTTTAAAATGAGGGGTCCACAACAAGTAGATTAAAATTTCAACTTTTTTCCAATAGGAGAAGCCGGCTTAAGGCCAGCAGGGAATAGCTCCGCCCTCCTCCCCAAATAACAGGTTAGGCGTGGAAAAGGCTGCGCTCTGCTAGCCTCAGCCGCGTTCGGAACCAGCACGCCCACTCCACCCAGCACGCAGCCAACTCGCACTAGGAGCCGTCTCCTGCCCGCGCTCTAGGCAAGACTAGCACCAAGTCTCACCAAGGGGCTACAGGTAGATCGCATTAAGTCACCGGTCCTCTCAGCAGAGGTTGCGCCTCAGAACTTCTGGCCCCTTCCTCCAATGGGTTCGGGTGAGTTGGAAGTGGCACAAAATGTGAAAAATAAGCAACAAACAGCCAAAAGAGCCAAATAAGCTCAAAGGCTGCCGTGCAGCCCTCGGACTCTGCGCACCCGGTTCGAGCCGCGTGCAGCTTGGGTCGGCGTGTTTTCCATGAGAAGTCGAGCCCCAGGTTGAACGGGGTGGGGACACCTCCCAACCAGGGAAACCGGTTCCCGTAGAGATCGAAGCCGGGGCAGGCGGAGGCAGCCCAAGGACTTCCAGCTGGGTGAGGGCAGTGGGCAAGGCCCCCCGATCCCGCTGCTCCCGGTGCAGCGGTGGGCCCACGAGGCCGAAGGGCGATTCCATACAAGGGAGGTTCAGGGGCCAGAACACGCTTTTTCCACGGTGCGGGAACAGAACCGCGGAAGGCTGATTTTACTCCATACAAGGAGGCAACGACTGCTACGGTGTCCCAACAAAAAGCACAGTGCTCCCCTCACAAGCGCGCACGTGGAAACCAGGTCTACACGCGCAAGCGCACCCCACACTCACCCACAGGACCATCTCCTCCTGGCTCATGCCCTACTTAAAAGCAACAATCGACGGGTTTTACAAACAAAAATAATGTTGGTTGGGACAATAAGCTAAAGGAGAGACCTCAGCATGCTGGGAGGTCTCTGGTGTGCCCGCACAAGGAGACCACGTCTACACATACACACGTTTCCATCTCGTGTCTTACTTAAAACAATAGCCTGCACGCTTTGTCAAACAGGAATGAGGAAATCAAAGTCCCGAAAGAAGAGGGGGTGTCTCCAATCTCGGGAGCCGTCGGAGGGCAGAGGAGGGACCCTCGCACATGGAGGCCAAGTCTACACAGTCGCACACAACTACCTCTTCCCAGCTCATGCCTAACTGGAGACAGCGGCTGCCACATTTTGCCGCACAGAAAATTCGATACGGAAGCGGGGGACTCTGCGTTTTGGGACCCCTCGCAGCCCGCACACAGAGGCCAGGTCTTCTCCACACACACTTCCCAGGTCAGGATCTGCTTGGGGCAGCGACTGCCGAGTAGTCAAAAGAAAAACGAGAAATCCGGAAGGGAGAGGACCCACGCGGCTCCCCGGGTGCCAAACCCGCGCCCCACGCCGCCCGGCCGCAGCCCCGGCGGGAGCGGCCCCCGAACTCACCTCGTCGTCGTGGTGCTGGCAGAAGCCGAGGCGCTCGGGGAAGACCGAGAGGATGGAGAAGGGCGCGGCGGGGAAGGGCGGCCCCAGCCCGAGCTGCTGCGCCGCGGCGGCGGCTGTGGGGCCGGGCGGGCCGCGCTCGATGTAGTGGTCCTTGGTAAGGCGCACGCGCTGGTGCGCGCGGACGCAGTTGTCGCACAGGTGCTCCTGGCAGTCGAGGCAGCGCGACGAGGCCGCGTTGCCCTCGTCGCAGGAGCTGCAGCCGTGAGGCCGGCGCAGCAGCAGCGCCGACGGGGAGGCCGCGGGGCCGCCGGGCGCTGAGCGGGGCGGCGCGGGCGGCTGCGGCGCTGGCGGGAGCGGCGGCGGCGCCGAGGCAGAAGCGCGCGGGTGCGCGTGGTGCGCGTGGTGCCGGTGGTTGCTGTGGCCGCCCGCGCCCGCCGCGGCGCCGGCCCGCCCGTTCTTGGGCGGCGGCTCGTCAGCCGTGGCCACCACGGCATCGAGCAAGTTACTGAGCAGGAAGGCGGACGAGGGTAGCGCGTCCATGCCCGCTGCCTCGGCCAGCACGACCTTCTGGTCGCACACAGGGCAGCGCAGCTTAAGCGGCTCTCCCGGCGCGCCGCCGCCCGCCGCCGGCAGCCGGTGCGCCTCGAGGCACGGGCGGCAGAAGGCGTGCAGGCAGGGCAGGACGTGCAGGCGGCGCGCCGCAGCCCCGGGGCCCCCGCCGCCGCCCCCCGACGACGTGGACGTCTGCGAGGACGACGACGACGCCGACGAGTTGGAGGAGAGCGGCGCCGGCGAGCCGCACATTTCCTTGCACAGCAGGCAGATCTGGAAGTCGGTCTCGGAGAACGAAGCCATTTGCAACCAAGCCCGGAGGAGGGAGGAGACCAGAGAGGAAGAGGAGGAGGAGAGGAGAGCGCGGACGAGGTGGGTGGGGGAGCCGCCGACTCACTCAGAAAAAGGCATCAATTAGGCCTGCGATCCAGGAGCCGGCACCAGAGCGGCGCGGCCCGCTCGGCCTCGCCGCGTCCGGCCCGCGCGCTGCCACCCCCGACGCTGCGGGCATTAAATGCCACTCTCCGGAGGCGACACAGATTCCTCCCGGAAAAGGACGCGGGGGCCGCGTGCTTTCCCGAAGCGGGAGCGCCGGAACAAGTCCCGACACGCGAGGGGCGAGCGGGGGCAGGGAGGTCAGAGGACTCCCTGGAGCAGCTGTAGCTTAGCTTCTCGCCAGCTGAGGGGAGTCCCCCCCCCAGTCGAGTCCGCTGT
>RJWK010034678.1:0-22556 GCA_004363435.1 Platanista minor | reverse complement strand
GCAGCTCAATAACAAAAAAACAAACAACCCAATCCAAAAATGGGCAGAAGACCTAAATAGACATTTCTCCAAAGAAGATATACAGACTGCCAACAAACACATGAAAGAATGCTCAACATCATTAATCATTAGAGAAATGCAAATCAAAACTACAATGAGATATCATCTCACACCCGTCAGAATGGCCATCATCAAAAAAATCTAGAAACAATAAATGCTGGAGAGGGTGTGGAGAAAAGGGAACACTCTTGCACTGCTGGTGGGAATGTGAATTGGTACAGCCACTATGGAGAACAGTATGGAGGTTCCTTAAAAAACTAAAAATAGAACTACCATATGACCCAGCAGTCCCACTACTGGGCATATACCCTGAGAAAACCATAATTCAAAAAGAGTCATGTACCAAAATGTTCATTGCAGCTCTATTTACAATAGCCAGGAGACGGAAACAACCTAAGTGTCCATCATCGGATGAATGGATAAAGAAGATGTGGCACATATATACAATGGAATATTACTCAGCCATAAAAAGGAACGAAATGGAGTTATTTGTAGTGAGGTGGATGGACCTAGAGTCTGTCATACAGAGTGAAGTAAGTCAGAAACAGAAAGACAAATACCGTATGCTAACACATATATATGGAATCTAAGAAAAAATGAAATGTCGTGAAGAACCTAGGGGCAAGACGGGAATAAAGACACAGACCTACTAGAGAATGGACTTGAGGCTATGGGGAGGGGGAGGGGCAAGCTATGATAAAGTGAGAGAGTGGCATGGACATATGTATACTACCAAATGTAAAATAGATAGCTAGTGGGAAGCAGCCGCATAGCACAGGGAGATCAGCTCGATGCTTTGTGACCACCTGAAAGGGTGCGATAAGGAGGGTGGGAGGGAGACGCAAGAGGGAGGGGATATGGAGATATACGTATTCATGTAGCTGATTCACTTTGCTATACAGCAGAAACTAACACAACATTGTAAAGCAATTATACTCCAATAAAGATGTTAAAAAAATAAAATTAGGTTAAAAAATAAAATAGGGGACTTCCCTGGTGGTGCAGTGGTTAAGAATATGCCTGTCTGTTGGACTTCCCTGGTGGCGCAGTGGTTGAGAGTCCGCCTGCCGATGCAGGGGACACGGGTTCGTGCCCTGGTCCGGGAGGATCCCACGTGCTGCGGAGCAGCTGGGCCCGTGAGCCATGGCCGCTGAGCTTGCGCGTCCGGAGCCTGTGCTCCGCAGCGGGAGAGGCCACAGCAGTGAGAGGCCCGCATGCCGCAAAGAAAAAGAAAAAGAAAAAAAAGAATATGCCTGCCAATGCAGGGGACACGGGTTCGATCCCTGCTCCAGGAAGATCCCACATGCCGCGGAGCAACTAAGCCAGTGCACCACAATAACTGAGCCTGTGCTCTAGAGCCCGCGAGCCACAACTACTGAACCCATGTGCCACAACTACTGAAGCCCATGCGCCTAGATCCCATGCTCCACAACAAGAGAAGCCATCGCAATGAGAATCCCGCACGCCGCAAGGAAGAGTAGCCCCCGCTTGCTGCAGCTAGAGAAAGCCCGCGCACAGCACCAAAAACCCATTGCAGCCAAAAATAAATAAATTAATTAAAAATAATTATAATAAAATAATTTTTACCTTTTTTTTTTTCAAAAAAGTACCCTCTTAAGCCTTTTGGGAACAAATAGATAAGGAAATACAGTTAATCATAACAGTGGATATTTGTAATTTGCCTCTCCAGCATAATAAAAATTCCTTTTCCATGTCACAGCCAGAGTTACTGCATACAGCTGCATAGGTTGTGCACCACACAACTCCAAGGGGGTGCCAATCACATTGCAGATTGTGTGAAAGGTAAACCTGGGAGTTGTGCAGTACACAACCTGCACAACAGTCAAAGTAGACCTAGCCACAGCCATAATTTTCCTTTGTGATTCACTGCTCACCCTGTCACAGTTAACATGATCTGACAGGATATCACCCTAGAGTTAGAGCACATGACCAGGCCTAGTACATCCCATTCCCCTGGCCCCTGGGTCAGTGGTGGGCACATGAACTAAACCTAAACTAGTCCAATCAGAGTGGATCTCAGGGATCCTTGGGAATGTACATCCTTATGACATAATTTTTCAAATGAAAACCCCAACTTTTTTTTCTCACTAATAGTCCCTAATGAAGACAGCAGCTATCAATTGAATGTGTCAAAATGAAGGACTTATGTTTTTTTCTTAGCAAGGATGATGGTATCTTCATTAACATAGTGACTCTCGTTTGGTCTCTCCTGTGCCCAGTTGACACCATTGAGATTGGGTTTCAAAGGGTCTTCTAGAAAAAAAGTTTTGTCTGACAAAATGAGACTGAACTGGCATTGCCATAATCCCTAAGTAACCAGTCAAGGCTAGAACAAATGGACCAAAATGTACTGGAGGTAGTGAGTTTCCATCACCACAGGTGATCAAATCCAGGCTGAGTGACTGTTTAAAGCATGTAGTAGAAGGGATTCAAACATCCCCTGGGGGCTTGGACTATCATATTCCCAAGGTGATGTCTTCAATGTGGTCTTTTAAATAGTAAAGATATTCAAACATATGCACACAAACAGAAACATGATATTCTAAGAATTAAATAGACTGTGCTATCAATTTGCCTCCAGAAATCTTTGGAAGTGCGAGAGTGTGAAGATGCTTTCCTTTGTGGGGTATCATTCAACTGAATTGTGAAGCCAGTATGTCAAGATTATGAACCAGATTCTTGGGTGGTTTTCTTCACAATTTTGTTGAGATAGTCTACTTCTTTGTGCATTACGTTATTTTTATGTTACTAATTTTAAATCTTATGAAGATTCCTCCTATATATTTTCCCCATGGAGCTATCTAAAAAGCACATACACAACACAGTGACCAATTTTTTGTCATTTATGTCTTTTGCTTTACTAATTTATTTATAGATTTATAGTTCATTGACTTTCATAGTTTGAAAATTAATGTTAAATCAATACTTTGTACAAATTTATTATAGTTTTACTGTAAACTATTTTGCAATAGATTGACCAATGTGGCATAAAACTCTGTTGTATATAAATGAACACATTAAGCAAGCCGAAGGCATAAAATCAGCTAGCACTCTAATATAGCAGCTTGTGAGTGTAAAACTACATAGCATTTTTATGTAGCATATGGGAAAACTGTGCAGCATGGGGGTTTTGAGTATTAATTCTACAGTTGTACTAAATCTAACACGACAGTCTCTATCTAGAATCCAGCCAGATTTAAAGTGCTAAGTTTTCACTGATGCTGTGAATGCTGTATTATCTGAGTGGTGGTGTTCAAGAAAGTCCATCTTCATAAAGCAAGTTTAGACCCCTTAGCATCCATACATAGAAATCATCTTAACTACTGGGTATTCCAAAATGTAGTTTTCTTTAAAATTCGGGAGTCTTTCCAAAATTGCTCTACTATATTGAGCAATCTATCATCTTTTAAGTGGAAGAAAATACCTATCAATATAATGTAAAGTAAAAAAAAATTTTTTAATTTTGATCATCCTATTTCTCAGGGCTTAACTTTTATTCTTTTTTAATATAAATTTATTTATTATTTATTTATTTTTGGCTGTGTTGGGTCTTCGTTGCTGTGCGCAGTCTTTCCCTAGCTGCAGAGAGCAGGGGCTACTCTTCGTTGCAGTGCTTGGTCTTCTCTTGTTGCGGAGCATGGGCTCTAGGTGCATGGGCTTCAGTAGTTGTGGCACACAGGCTCAGTAGTTGTGGCTCGCGGGCTCTAGAGTGCAGGCTCAGTAGTTGTGGTGCACGGGCTTAGTTGCTCCGAGGCATGTGGGATCTTCCCGGAGCAGGGATCGAACCCGTGTCCCCTGCATTGGCAGGTGGATTCTTAACCACTGCGCCACCAGGGAAGTCCTTAAATTTTATTCATTACCCGACTGTCTGCTTTTGACAAATCATAAACTGGAAACTGCACAATTGATTTACATAAGGAAGAACACGTACATAATAGCCACAGCATTTTTTAAAGGCACATATAAGTACAGATGAATGAATTTTCACAAAACAAACACATCCATATAATCCTCAACCAGATCAAGAAATAGAATGCTACTAACTCCCCAGAAGCAGCACTCAGACTCACTTCTAGTCACTAGCCCCCCAAGATAACTACTATCCACACTGCTAACTGATAGTTTTTCTTGTTTTTATACTTGATATAAACGGGATAATACATTAGTACTTTTGTGAATGGCTTCTTCCACCCAACTTAGATTTGTGAAATGTAGTCTTACTGTCATATATAGCTTGCTCCTTCTCATTGTTACATACTATTTCATTTTTTAAACATACCACAATTTCTTTCTCCATTGTACTATCAGTGGGCATTTGGTTAGTTTCTAGATTTTGGCTATTACAAATAATACTGCTATGAATATTCTGGAGCATATCTTTTAGTGAATATAAGTACATATTTTTGTTGAGTATATATCAAGGTACTATTTTAATTCTACACAAGTATGGTTAATACATCTACTCTTTATATAATTATGTACTCAGCATCATGGACAATGACACCTTTTTTCTAGTCATGATGTTTGGAAGGCAGCAGACAGTTTTTCAGATCCAAGAAAGATACTGCATTTCAAAACATTCTAGTAAGACATTGGGAACATATTTAGATTTTTATAGATTTAAGACCTTAACTCAGAAGTGCAAGAAATTAATTTTATTTTTATATCACTACACTTAATTCCTATTTTGAGCTACCACTCTGCCCAATGGGCAGGCACTTAATCTCAGTGAAAGCAGAATGTCCCTCTCCTACTTTTCCTGAGCTGCACCTAAATTCCAGAGATGGACATGATATTGGGGCCTCTAGTTGCCATCTATTCAAGCTGCCATGTGTTCATTCCTACCTGGGCCCAGCTAGGTATTGGGATGCCTTCCTCCTTCTGACCTTTTTGGGTCTGCTGGCCCCTTTGCTGAGGTAGGCTCTCTCTCAGGCCTATTGCCTCACAATCCATGTTCACACTCATGAATAACATTCCTTTGTTCCCACAACCTTTTGGGCCCATAAACACTCTATTAGTCCAGAATGGAGTAGGCAGCCTGGTTCTGCGTCTATTCTACCAAATACACTGTTCATGGCAAGACCTTTATACTTTGAATCTTTTAGGCTTTGGGTTTCTGAAACTTAAAAGTTCAGGTTCTTGTAACTCAAAAGCTTTTCACTTGTATCATCCTTTGCTCAAAGCACTGAATTCTGATGACTGCAGGGGAATGGAGAAGTAGGTGGAAGGGAATATTGTTCCACCACTTAAATATATATTTGATTCTGTTGCTCCTTTGAACTCCTTTCATAACTTAATTTAAAAAACAAATACCAGGGACTTCCCTGGTGGTCCAGTGGATAAGACGCTGTGCTCCCAATGCAGGGGGCCTGGGTTCCATCCCTGGTCAGGGAATTAGATCCCACATGCCACAACTAAGACCCAGCACAGCCAAAATAAATAAATAAATAAATATTTTTTTAAAACACCAAATACCAAACAAAAACCTTTTACATTACTACCTTATCATAATCAACGAGATTTACATCAGATTGAATTCAGTGTTCAATTTGGTAAAACTGATAGCTGTTTGTCATTTCTGACACAGCTTAAAAATCCTAGAGAAAGAAAATTCAATAACGGCAAACTACTACTAGCTACCATTTATTGAGTACAAACTATATAACAGGTGCTATATATGTATTTCCTTATTTAACTTTTATAGCAACCTTATGAACTAGGGTATGATTCCTTCATTTTATAAATGAGAAAACGGGAGGCACAGATAGGTGAACTAACTTGCTCAAGGTCACAAAACTAGGATCTGAAACTAAGAGCTGCTATGATAAACACCATGTTATACTACCTCAATGCAGAGTAAGGATAGAATTTGGTAACTTTTTACTGCTTTCTCCATTAAAACATGAAAGTCCAAGAAGAAGTTCCCTTTCAAACAAGAAAATTTGAGAGCTCCTTAGTACTGCTTTCTGGATCCCAGTTCCCACAGCTTATTTGAACCTGGACCTACCATGTAAATATGGTGAACTATTTGTAACAATTTCTAAGGTCAGGTTGCAACATATAAAATTATATACATGAGGAAAATTACAAAACTCTGATGAAAGAAACCAAATAACTAAATAAATGGAGAGATTCCATGTTCATGGATAGAAATACTCAATTTTTTCAAGATGTCAGTTCTTCCCAACTTGATCTATAGAGTCAACCAATCCCAATCAAAACCCTAGAAAATTATTTTGTGGATATTGACAAATTCTTTAGTTTATATGGAGAGGCAAAATACCCAGAATAGCCAACTCAGTATTAAAAGAGAAAGACCCAGTTGGAGGACTGACACTACCTGACTTCAAGACTCACTATAAAGCTATAGTAATCAAGACTGTGGTATTTAGAAAAGAACAAATAGGTCAGTGGAACAGAGAACAGAGTGCAGAAACAGACCCACATAGGGATTTCCCTGGTGGTCCAGTGGTTAAGAATTGCCTTCCAATGCAGGGGACGCTGGTTCAATCCCTGGTCGGGGAACTAAGATCCCACATGCTGCGGAGCAACTAAGCCCATGAGCCACAACTACTGAGCCTGCATGCCACAACTAGAGAGAAGCCCGTGCACTGCAACAAACAGCCTGCACGCTTCAACAAAAGATCCCGCATGCTGCAACTAAGACCCAACCCAGCCAAAAATAATAATAAATAAATATTTTTTAAAAAGATCATACCATTAAAAAAAAAAGAAATAGACCCACATAAATATAGTCAACTGATCTTTGACAAAGGAGCAAGAGCAATACATTGGAGAAAAGATATTCTTTTCAACAAATGGTGCTAGAACAACTAGACATCCACATGCAAAAAAAAAAAAAAAAAAAAGGACCACAGACCAGAATAGAGAACCCTCCTACACTGTTGGTGGGAATGTAAATTGGTGCAGCCACTATGGAGAACAGTATGGAGGTTCCTTAAAAAACTAAAAATAGAGTTACCATATGATCCAGTAATCCCATTCTTGGGCATATATCCAAAAAACACAAAAACTCTAATTCAAAAAGATACATGCACCCCAATGTTCATAGCAGCACTATTTACAATAGCCAAGACATGGAAGCAACCTAAATGTCCATCAACAGATGAATGGATAAGAAAGATGTGGGAATATATATACAATGGAATACTACTCAGCCATAAAAAAGAAAGAAGTAATTAATGCCACTTGCAGCAACATGAATGGAAATAGAGATTATCATACTAAGTAAGTCAGACAGAGAAAGAAAAATATCATATGATATTACTTATATGTGGAATCTAAAAAAATAAAGGAACTTATTTACAAAAGAGAAATAGACTCACAGACAGAGAAAACAAACTTATGGTTACCAAAGGAGAAAGGTGGAGGAGGGATAAATTAAGAATTTGGGATTAACAGATACATACTACTATATATAAAATAGATAAACAACAGGGAACTACTGTATAGCACAGGGAACTATATTCAATATCTTGTAATAACCTATAATGGGAATCTGAAAAAGAATTATATATACTAGTATATATGTGTGTGTGTGTGTGTATATATATATATACATATATATATAAACTGAATCACTTTGCTGTACACCTGAAACATTAAAAAACAACTATACTTCATTTCTGTTTTTTATTTTTATTTTAAAAAAATTTTTAGGCTGCACCAAGTGGCATGCAGGATGCAGGATCTTAGTTCCCTGACCAGAGATCAAACCCACGCCCCCTGTAGTGAAAGTGCATAGTCTTAACCACTGGATCACCAGGGAAGTCCCCAATTATACTTCATTTAAATATATATATATTTACACATATGTATCTATCTATATATAAATTTATTTATATACATATAAATTTATATATATAAATTTTTTGCATAGGAGAAAACCTAGATAACCTTGGGTTTGGCAGTGACTTTTTAGTTGCAATACCAAAGGCACAATCCAAGAAAGAAAAAAATTGATAAGCTGGATTTCATTAAAATTAAAATTTTCTGCTCCGCAAAAGACACTGTCAAGAGAATGAAAAGACAAAGTATATACTGGGAGAAAATATTTTCAAAAGACATATCAGATAAAGGACTGTTATACAAAATACAAAGAACTCTTAAAATTCAACAATAAGAAAACAACCCGATTTAAAAATGGGCCAAAGACCTTAAGAGAAACCTCACCAAAGAAGAAATATAGATGGCAAATAAGCACATGAAAAGATGCTCCACATCATATGTCATCAGGGAAATGAAACTAAAACAATGAGATATCACTACATACCTATTAGGATGGCCAGAACACTGACAACACCAAATGCTGGTGAGGACGTGGAGCAACAAGAACTCTCATTTACTGCTATTTGTACTGCAAAATGGTACAGCCACTTTGGAAGACAGTTTGTCAGTTTCTAACAAAACTAAAGGTACTCTTACCATACCAATTCAGCAATCACGCTCTTTGGTATTTACCCAAAGGAGTTTTGTGTGTTAAGTACACACATACACACACACACACACACACACACACACACACACACAAATGTGCACAGGAACGTTTATAGCAGCTTTATTCATATTGCCAGAACTTGGAAGGAATCAAGATATCCTTCAGTAGGTAACTGGATAAGTAAACAGTGGTGCCTCCAGAGAATGGAATAGTATTCAATGCTAAAAAGAAATGAGCCACCCATCAGGCCATGAAAAAAACATGGAGGAATCTTAAATGCATATTACTAAGTGAAAGAAGCCAATCTGAAAAAGCTACATACTATACGATTTCAACTACATGACATTCTGGAAAAAAACATAGCTATTGAGATAGTGAACAGACCAGTTTTTGCCAGGCTTTAAGAGAGAGAGGAGCATAATTAATTGGAGCACAGAGGATTTTTAGGGCAGTAACACTACTTTATATGATACCATAGTGGTGGATATATGTCATCACACATTTGTCCAAACCCACAGAATGTGCAACACCAGGAGTGAATACTAATGTAAATTATGAACTCTGGACAATAATGATGTGTCAGTGTAGGTTCATCAGTTGTAACAAATGTAACACTCTGGTGGGGGATATTGATAATGGGGAAGGCTATGCATGTGTGGGGGCAGGGTGTACATGGGAAATCTATGAACTTTCCTCTCAATTTTGCTCTGAAACTAAAACTTCTCTAAAAAGTAGTCTATTTTTAAAAGAAGAAAAAATTATATATGAGCAAGCAGTCATTGAAACTGTTTGCAAAAGGCTTATGAACTAAAGTTTATAAAAGTTGTTCAACCATATGTGGTTATGTGCACACACAAACACATACACACACATCCCTTACATAGCTGACAATCCCAAGTGCTACAGTACTTGAACAAATATCTCTAATGAAAATTAAGTTTAGTCAATGCCTTCAAAAATAAAGGCAGCTGACAGGATATATTGTACAGCAAAGGGAATATATCCAATATTTTATAATTTATAATTTTATAATTTTGTAGTAACTATACATGGAGTATAACCTTTAAAACTTTTGTATCACTATGTTGTATACTTGATACATATATTGTACATCAACTATACCTCAATAAAAAAAATAAAAATAAAAAAATAAAGGCAGCCGGTTGTTTTATTTTTGTATTTTTTAAAGCATTTCTTAATTTAAAAAAAATTTATTTATATTATTTTATTTTATTTATTTTTGGCTGCATTGGGTCTTCGTTGCTGCGTGCAGGTTTTCTCTAGGTGCGGCGAGCAGGGGCTATTCTTCATTGCGGTACGCGGGCCTCTCGTGGTGGCTTCTTGTTGCAGAGCGCGCGGGCTCTAGATGCACGGGCTTTAGTAGTTGTGCTTCTCGGGTTCATTAGTTGTGGCTCATGGGCTCTAGAGTGCAGGCTCAGTAGTTTTGGCACATGGGCTTAGTTGCTCTGTGGCACATGGGATCTTCCAGGACCAAGGCTCGAACCCGCGTCCCCTGCATCGGCAGGCGGATTCTTAACCACTGCGCCACCAGGGAAGCCCCCAGCTGGTTGTTTTAATATTATCAATGAGAAAGCTTTGATCTAAAAACACTGAATATGGGACTTCCCTGGTGGCGCAGTGGTTAAGAATCCAACTGCCAATGCAGAGGACACGGATTTGAGCCCTGGTCCAGGAAGATCCCACGTGCCGCGGAGCAACTAAACCTATGCGCCACAGCTACTGAGCCCACGTGCCACAACTACTGAAGGCTGCGGGCCTAGAGTCCGTGCTCTGCAACAAGAGAAGCCACCATAATGAGAAGCCGGCACACCGCAACTAGAGAAAGCCCACACGCAGCAACGAAGACCCAATGCAGCCAAAAATAAATAAATTAATTAATTTTTTTAAAATTGAAAATCTTTAAATAAAATAAAAGCACTGGCTAGAATTAAGTCATTTTTATTTCACGACTTTAACCTTTTGCCCTGAAATAAGGGAACAAACCCCACAGTTTTACATTTTGCTTCCTATTAATTAAGGGAACGCATGCTCACTACAGAACATTGAAACCTTAAAGAAATACACAATAAAGAAAATGAAAGTTCCCCCATAAAATTATCTCCCCAGAGATTATCACTACTAGGAATATGGTACATAATTTTTCAAAATTTTTTTCTATCCAAATATGAGATCAGCATCTATCTGTGTTTAAAAAACACAATACCAACTCCAAAAGCCTTGGAGAGAAACAGAGAGCTTTATTGCATCTTTGAGAAAATGAATAACATGAAAATTACATTGCATGTCATTGTAAAACTTCCGAAGTGTTCACTTTATTTATTGTTCCTCCACCTCACAAAACTGCTCTCTCTCTCAGTGTCTCTTCCTCCAAACTCATAGCCACCTCTTCTCAAAACTCCTTCCTCTTCCCTGTCTCTTATGTTTCCCTTTTCTCAAGTGAAGCAGTTTGTAGGCTTTTCTAGTTTTCAGTCAAACTGATCCCATTATTAATTAGTCAAGTAAATCAAGGACCTTTCCTCCTCAGAAAGATTAGGAGGGCAGGAGCAGCAATGGAAAATACTCATAATTAACATTCTTTCCTTATCATACATGTGTGGCTTTATCTATTATATGAAGAGTTTTTTGAGTTATTTTAATAAAGATGAAATTATATTATACATTCTGCTTTGGGATTTGTTTTTCATTTAATATATGTTAAACATCTGTGGATGTCAGTATAAATAGATCTACATCATGTTTTATAGTCACTTAGCATTTCATTATGTAAGTGTTTCATAATTTATTTAGCCAAACCCCTACTGTGGGACATTTGGTTATTTCCAAACTTTTGCTACTTTATGTAATGCTGCAATGAATATTCTTGAATGAGTAGAGTAGAAGCCATCTCATCTAACTCTACTGGGACAGTAGTTGGTTGGTTAATCAGTTCAAGCAAGGAATCATAAAAATTGATACAACATGTTTTAAGTGCTTTAGATTAACTTAAGACACATAAATGTGCTCTTCTCCAATATTTTGACAAATAGTCAGGGTCTTTTACTTTGAGAATGAATTCACTAATTACATGTAGTTTTTTTTGTTTTGTTTTGTTTTTGTTTGTTTTGCGGTAGGTACGCGGGCCTCTCACTGTTGTGGCCTCTCCCGTTGAGGAGCACAGGCTCCGGACGCGCAGGCTCAGCGGCCATGGCTCACGGGCCCAGCCGCTCCGCGGTATGTGGGATCTTCCCGGTCCGAGGCACCAACCGCGTCCCCTGCATTGTAAGGCGGACTCTCAACCACTGCGCCACCAGGGAAGTCCTACATGTAGTTTTATATCATGTTTCTTGCATAAACCATTGCCAAAACACAAGTTTTACAATTCCCCACTTCAGCTTTTTTTCAGCGTAAAGTTCAGTATCTGTTAGTGTACTTTAGATGTGTTGGTTATTCTGGGGAGTTGAGTGGAGACTGATTAAGAGAACTTCTACCATATATTTGTAAGATAAATTCTTAGAAATGAAATTAGTGGATTAGAGGGTATATGCACTTGAAATTTACACAGCTATTGTCAAATAGTTCTCCAGAAAGGTTGCCACAGTTTATATTCCCAAAAATATTGTGCGAGAGTTTTTATTTCTTAGATATCTTCACCAATATTGGATATAATGAACAGTTTAAATCTAACAATGCTATTTATTAATTTATTCAACAATATTTATTAAAATTGTTATGTATAAAATTAACTCAAAATGGATCATAGACCTAAATGTGAGAGTTAAAACTGTAAAATTCATAGAAGAAAACTGCTATAGACTGAATGTTTGTATCCCTCAAAATTCATATATTATATCCCAGCACCCAAAGTGATGGTATTTAGAAGTGAAACCTTTGGGAAGTGACTAGGTCATGAAGGTGAAGTCCTCATAAATGGGATTAGTGCCCTTATAAAAGGGAACCCAGAGAGCTCGTTTGCCCCTTCTGCCATGTGAGGATACGGCGAGAGACAGCAGTCTATGAACAAGGAAACAGGTCCTCACCAGACAACAAATTTGCCAGCAGCTTGATCTTGGACTTTCCAGTTTCCAGAAGAGTGAGAAATAAATTTCTGTTGTTTATTAGCCACCCACAAGTTTCTATTGTTCTTTATGATATTTTTGTTATAGCAGCCCAAACATATGAAGTAAAAAATACAGAAGTAAATCTCTGTGCTCTTAGGTTAGGCAAAGTCATCTTAGATATGACACCAAAACACAAGTGACAAAAGAAAAAACAGATAAATTTGACTTTATCAAAATTAAAAACTTTTGTGACAACACAGAGAATGGGAAAAATATTTTAAAATCATATATTTACAATGGACTTGTATCTAGAATATATAAAGAACACTTACAACTCAATTTTAAAAAGAGAAATAACCCTATATAAGAGTAGCCAAAAGATCTGAATAGACATTTCTTCAAAGAAAATATACAAATAGCCTAAAGCATACGAAAAGATGCTCAATATCTTTGGCCATCAGGGAAATATAAATCAAAACCACTGTAATATACCACTTCACATTCACTGGATGGCTATAATAAAAAGGATAATAAGTATTGGAGAGGTGTGGGGAAACTGGAATCCTAATACATTGCTGGTGGGAATGTAAAATGGTGCAACCGTTTTGGACAACAGCCTGGCAGTTCCTTAAAATGTTAAACATATAGGGCTTCCCTGGTGGCGCAGTGGTTAAGAATCCACCTGCCAGTGCAGGGGACACGGGTTCAAGCCCTGGTTTGGGAAGATTCCCATGTTCTGCGGAGCAACTAAGCCAATGTGCCACGACTACTGAGCCTGTGCTCTAGAGCCCTTGCGCCCCAACTACTGAAGCCTGCACGCCTAGAGCCCATGCTGCGCAACAAGAGAAGCCACTGCAATGAGAACCCCGCGCACCACAATGAAGAGTAGCCCCTGCTCACCGCAACTAGAGAAAGCTCGCGTGCAGCAATGAAGACCCAATGCAGCCAAAAATAAATAAATTAAATAAATTAAAAAAAGAAAACACAGCCATACAAAAAATTGTAAAGGAATGTTCATAGCATCATTATTCATAATAGCCAAAAAGCAGAAACAGTTCAAATACCCATCAACTGATGACCGAATAAATAAAATGTGGTATGTTCATACAATGCAATATTTTTAAGCAATAAAAAGGAATGAAGTATGCATACATGCTACAATATGGATGAACCTTGAAAACATGCTAAGCCAAAGAAGCTAGTCATAAAAGACCATATATTTTAGGATACCATTTATATGAAATGTCCAGAATAGGCAAATCCTATAGAGACAGGAAGTAGATTAGTGGTTGCCCAGGGCCAGGAAGTGGACGAAATGGGAGTGACTAGTAATGGGCATGGGGTTTCTTTCTAGGGGTGATGAAATGTTCTAAAATTAATTATGATAATGGTTGCACAACTCTTTAGTATGTGAGCATACTAAAACCCATTGAATTATACACTTTAAATAGGTCAACTGTATGATATGTGACTTATACCTCAAAAAAGCTGTTACATTAAAAAAAATAATGTCTCGCAATGTACTAGGCACTACAAATACAGCAGTTGACATATGTCTTCCATTTACCCTTCCAGATTCACTCTCCACCCTTCTCCATTATGTGCTCTGCCCATAGGGGCTGATCTAACAGACCACATCAAAAGAGTTCTCAGGCCTTGGTTGAGTTTGGCCAACAGGGAGCCCATGCAGGAGATCAGAGTGGGAAGGAAAGTGGGATCATGATATTTATTCTTTCAGCTCCCTCACCGAGAGGGCACCTTGTGCCTGCTCTGTCTCTCCAATGAAAGTCACTGATCTTCCAAGAGAGGCAACTTTACATGCTGTCTCTTTTAGGTTCTACTAACTACTAGAACTATTCCTCTAGCCATTTTGGGCCTAAAGATGGTAACATCACAGCTGCTACCGGCCCCAGAATACTGTAGGAGTCTTTGTGGTTTCCCTATATTGCGTCTTTGTAAATAACCCCTTAGTAAATAACCACTTTGTAAATAAATCTTCCTAAAATTATTCTGAGCATATAACCTATTTTCTATTGAGACCTGTACTAAACCATGTAGACAAGACCTCTGCTAGCTTAGAGTTTTCATTCCGATGATCAAAGAAGAGAAATTAATAAGAATATTCCAGGCAGAGGGAACAGAAAGTACAATGGTGCTGTTCCAGGTAGATGCTTGGTATGTTTGTTGTGTAGAAAGACCAGTGTGACTAATGTGGAATGACTCAATGGGGAGTAATAAGAAAGGAAGGGAAGAGGTGGGCAGGGCCAGATCATAAAGGGTCATATGCATACTATTATATTTTTACTTGTCTGATATATTTAACTAAATATAGACAAAACATGGATAAAAACACAGCATTCAGTTTTGTAATATAATCTGTTATTTGCATCCTTGATTTAAAAACCTTATGCTTTGGAGTGTAGGATTGTCAAGTACTTTCAAGGACAGGAAAAGGCTTAGTTTCTGATTGTAAAATACAAATAAATTCAGGTGATCAAATGTATAGCCATGTCTCGAACTGAAATATATACGTTATTAACAAAGACAAATCAGAAAATAAAATTCATGATATACTTTCTTTCCCATCACCTAGCACCGTAAAGGAGAAATCTTTTTCATTCAGAGCCCTGAGTCTTGTTTTGTTTGTTTCTTTCTTTTTTTACTTTGTTCTGTTTTTTTAAAAATTAGCTTATTATTTAAGGAAAAGAAACTCCTTTGAAAAAGTAAAAATGTGGAACTGGCCAAGCTGTGTGGGGTGCCTAATGAAACAAATCCTCCTGTGACAATGGTAGTATTTAAGTTGAAGAAAATTTGCCTATAAAACAAATCTTGCCATATACATACTGTTTTAGGGGTGAAAAATACCTATATTCTATATTCTCATTATAGCTTCTTTATAATAAAATATTTGTGGATGTTTATAGGCCTTCTCTCTGGAAAATCTGTGGGCAGCCTGGTAACTTTACATTTATCTGAAAGCCAAAGAACAAACTAGGAACATATCAGAGAGGGGGAAAAGACTAAAGATCGTAACCAAAGAAATCAGTTGAGTTTCAAGTATAAATAAAGCACAAGTAACATTTTGTGGAGCAAAAATTCATAAAAATGAATATTATAACTAATTGTTTCTTCTTACACCTTATAGATAAATCTTTACCCATGCCATGCATAAAGATTTTAAATAAAGACTTGCCAGGATGAGAGTCAAAATTCTCTAGCATAAGTTCACCAACAAGGGACTGCTGTACAATCTTCTTAAAATTTTTAATACTCAATGTATTTACTCTAAATAATAGGGCATGTAGACTCACAATCTCTTTGCACCTTAATTTTTCCATCTCTAAAAGTATAGTAGTGGCTTTAACTTCTTAAAATTCTAATTCCTGGTAACAAATACTTACGCACTTCCATTTTCTGACTGATTAGAGCGCCCTCATGTGTATCTTTGTTGTAATGTTTTAGATATCTGAAAAAGATAGTATTAATCTCAGCAGCAATACAATTATAAATTATTTTCCCATTTATAATGGCTTCAAGTATCACCAGCAAATTTTAAACAGTGTGATAGTTCACTATCAAACTTTTCATATACCAAATATTATTCTAAAGTAATGAAGTTATTATTTGTCTTGGTTCAAATTTTAATGACTTAAAGAGTTTTTTCCTTAAAACTTCTAAGATAAATTTTTCACTATAATGTTATTTTATTATCATGCCTGAATGAAAAGATGTAGCCAATTAAGTTATTAATTATATGTGATAGCCTGACTATACATTTTCAGGGGTGGATAACAGACAGCTCAAGGAGCCTAACTCAGTTTTTCCAAATAAAAATTTACTTGTCTAAATCATTGCAAAGAGATTTCTTTCTACTCAAAAAGACTGTATTGGAGGGAGCCAAAAGAGAATTTCATTTTTTGGAACTGTACATAAAATAAAAAATCTCATAGAGCTTCCCTGGTGGCGCAGTGGTTGAGAGTCCACCTGCCGATGCAGGGGACGCGGGTCCGTGCCCCGGTTCGGGAAGATCCCACATGCTGCGGAGCGGCTGGGCCCGTGAGCCATGGCGGCTGGGCCCATGAGCCATGGCCGCTGGGCCTGCGCGTCCGGAGCCTGTGCTCCGCAACGGGAGAGGCCACAACAGAGAGAGGCCCGCGTACCGCAAAAATAAATAAATAAATAAATAAATAAATAAATAAATAAATCTTATAAACTTGATAGTATTTTAAATGGCACTTATCCAACAAGTATTTATTGAGGGCTCCCACTATGTGCTAGGAATGAGATGTCAAACTGAGGAACCCAAAGTTACTAAAGTAAAGCAAAAAGTACTGTTTTTTTCTCCTTTTATGAAATGACTTAGTAATAAATGCCTCACCCAAGAGAGTTAGTGTAAAGATCTAATAACATGTAACCACATCTTTTAAAAGAGAGAAATGTTATTAAAATGTTTGCAAGAGAAACCTTGGTGATTCCAAGGACATATTTTAGGGGTTGCTTTGCGTGTGAAAAATCTTTGTGTGAGGCTCTACTGACTTCTCTTTTGGGGCGGGGGTTACACCGCATGGCATGTGGGATCTTAGCCCCAACCAGGGATTGAACCCATGCCCCTGCAATGGAAGCACAGAGTCTTAACCACTGGACCACCAGGGAAGTAGAGGGCTACTGACTTTTTTTTTTTTTTTTTTTTCTTTTTGCGGTACGCGGGCCTCTCACTGTTGTGGCCTCTCCCGCTGGAGAGCACAGGCTCCGGACGCGCAGGCTCAGCAGCCATGGCTCACGGGCCCAGCCGCTCCGCAGCATGTGGGATCTTCCCGAACCGGGGCATGGACCCGTGTCCCCTGCATCGGCAGGCGGACTCTCAACCACTGCACCACCAGGGAAGCCCCTACTGACTTTTTTAAATTAAAATTTTTCTTCAAATTTTCATGACAGGAGAGAAAGTGGGAAGAGAGAATTGTGTCACCTAAGAAAAGAAGTCTGAACTATTATTTTCCTCATTGCCTCTTACCTTCTTTTTCTTTAAAAGGCAGGGCATGGATTGGTTGGGGATACCATTTAAGTCAAGAGGTCAGATTGGCTATACTAGACTAGCCAGAATGGAGCAATGATGCTAAGCTGGCAGAGCCAGCATTTTCACCTTTCCAAAATCCCTGAAACCAAAAACACCAGCAAAACCATGATGTACCAATGTAGGTAGTATATGATATGATTCTTAGTGATTCTCTGATTCTAGGCCCTGTAGAAAATTGAATAGACTGTTCTGGGGTCCTCCCACCAAGGGTTAGAACCCATTTTCTACTTCCAGCTTCCCCTTTCCTATCTCCCACATACCACAGCCTTCCTTCCTGCTGTCCTCTACCCATTCAGAATCCACCACTGCATTAAAAAAAAGTTCCATGTCTCACAATTCTGTCTTCTCCATGCCCCAGTATAAACTCCCACGGTTTCATGTGGCCTATTATTCAATTGTTTCCAACCTTTTAAAGTTTGATGACATCCCCCTCTCCTCCAATTTTTAAACTTACTATGGAAATTACTTAACATATCAAAAGTAGGTAAAAAAGTATAATGAATCCCCCACATACCCATCATCCAGCTTTAACTACTGTCAACATATGGGAAATTGCAAACATTTCGACTTGGTTAAAATAGCATAACAATGGAAGTTCCCTGGTGTTCTAGTGGTTAGGATTTAAAGCTTTCACTGTTGTGGCCTGGGTTCAATCCCTGGTGGAGCTGAGATCTTGCATGTCCAAAAAAAAAAAAAGGTACGAGAGTGGGTAGTAATTAGAGACTCAAACAGAATTTTTGAAACAAAAAATATAATATTTAAAAGTACAAAATCAATGGAAAGATTAAACAGCTGAATAGTGACCTAGAAGATAGTCCCAAATAAATTACCTAGAATGTACCATAGAGACAAAGAAATGGAAAGGATGAAAGAAAAATTATGGGTCATAGATGATAAAGTGGAAAGGTCCAATATACACCTGGAGCCAGAAGGAGAAAATGGTGAGAACAGAGGAGAGGTCATATTTGAAAAATTATGACTGAGAATCTTCCATAATTAATGAAATTCAAATTCTGAGTTTGAAGAAACTAAATGCATCCCAATCTAAATAAAAAGAAATCCAGGGCTTCCCTGGTGGCGCAGTGGTTGAGAGTCCGCCTGCCGATGAAGGGGACGCGGGTTCGTGCTCCGGTCCGGGAAGATCCCACATGCCGCGGAGCGAATAGGCCAGTGAGCCATGGCCGCTGAGCCTGCGCGTCTGGAGCCTGTGCTCCAAAACGGGAGAGGCCACAACAGTGGGAGGCTCGCGTCCACCCCCCACCCCCCCAAAAAAAAAAAAAAAAAAAAGAAATCCACACCAAGACACATCATTGTGAAACTACAAAAAACCAAAGATAAGAAAAAGATCCTAAAACAACTAGAGAGAAATACAGCTTACCTACAAAGGAACAAATGAAAATAACAGGATATTTCTCAGTGGCAACAATGGAAGCCAGAAGACAGTGGAATAGTATCTTTAAAGTCTGAGAGGAAAATAACTGTCGACCTAGAATTATGTCCTAGCAAAACCACCTCAAAAAAGATCTTGAAATAATGATATTTTCAGAAAGGCTGTGGAAGATACCAGCAACTAGGAGGTCAAATACCCTAAAGGTAATTCTTGAACTTTCTAGTGAGAAATTCTGAGGAACTGGGGTTTGTAAAAGGTGTGAAAATGCATAGGCTGAGAACACAAAAAGACTAAGGGGACACTGGCTCTAACCACAACTACTACCAACCCCACCTTCACTTTTAATCTCTGGAACATTTTGGTTACACTGGAGGTATATGGTTTACTTTGGCAGATTTCAGGGAAGGGAACACTTCTACTCCATCTCCTCATGCTACCAACACCAAAAGGCTTTCCTGGGCCCATAAGCTCTTTTTCTTTTAATTTATGTATTTAATTTATTTACTTTTGGCTGTGTTGGGTCTTCGCTGCTGCTCATGGGCTTTCTCTAGTTGCAGCAAGTTGGGGTTACTCTTCTCTTCGTTGTGGTGCACGGGCTTCTCATTGCGGTGGCTTCTCTTGTTGTCTTGTTGAGCATGGGCTCTAGGCGCGCAGACTTCAGTAGTTGTGCTTAGTTGCTCCGCGGCATGTGGGATCTTCCCGGACCAGGGATCAAACCCCTGTCCCCTGCATTGGCAGGCGGATTCTTAACCACTGCGCCACCAGGGAAGTCCCTCATAAGCTCTTAGGATGAGTGGTTAATATGACTGGTCAGAGTCCAAGGCATTTATTGGGCCTATTTGCTTCTTCTTCCTGGCTCAGGTCTCTCTTCTTTTCAGCCTGTTACTGGGGTCTCCTCTGAAGACTGTGCCATGTTAGTTTTGGAAAAGGGAGAAAAAGACATAATAGCTCCAGTGGGAGTTATTGCATTCTCATCCTTGTATGTAGCTCCCTAAAGCTTCCTCAATCTGGGATATCAAAGGGAGGAGGGGACACAGGCATTCCTTGGTCTCTGAATTTATACCATAAAAATACCTCAAAACCTCATCTGTGTCCTCTAATATAGATGCTCATCCCTACCCTAAGGTAATGAAGACTAGCTGCCATCCCTGGGGAAAGGACAAGTGACTTCTCTGCCAAATCCAAACCTATGAGAAATAACCTTTGCTAGGCTCATCCTCCTTATCTCAAAATGGAAGAAAAATACTGAATTCACAGGGAATTAAAGGTTAATCGTCTTGGTGAAATCACCTACTACTATAAAGAGGCTGAATGTTTACTGTATTAGTATAGAAACAGGACAAAGTGCAAAAACAAATCTGGACCCAAATACATATTGAATTCAATATATGATAAAACTAGCATTCCAGATCAGTGGGAGAAAGATGACTTATTCAATAAATGTAATGAGACAACTGGTTAGACATTTTTTAAAAGCTGAATCATTACTTTATATCAAAATAAAGTCCATATGTATCAAAATTTAAAGATAAAATATGAAAGTATAAAAATACTAAGGGGAACATGGATGAATATTTTTATAATCCTGGAGTAGAAAAGGCCTTTTCAAGCATGTGTTACCAAATTCAGACTGTATAAAGAAAAATTTTTTATAAATTTTGGCTACATAAAAATAAAAACTTAGACCTTTTAAAATGACATAAAATACTACTTTAGAAAAAGGAGACATATACCATGTTCTTGAATAAGAAGAATTAAAATCATAAAGATGTCAATTGTCCCCAAATTAACAATCCAACCAGAATACATTTATTTTTAAAAATTAACATATAAATGCAATTCCAGTCAGAATACACTGATTTTACATCAATAATGTACTGATTGATACATTGATTTTACTGGACAGTAACTTTAACATTCCTATGGAAGAATACATGAGAATAGTTAAGAATATTTGGAAAAGAAGACAAGCAAAGGAAGACATGTTTTACCGTAATTCAACTTAAAATGAAGCTATAGTAAACAAGAGTAGGCTATTGGCACAGGAATAGACAAATAGATCAGCAGAAAGTGTGGAGAGTCCAAAATTGATTAAACTATACATTAGAATCCACCAAAGGACCAAGATGGTTTTATATATTACATGGTGCTGGAATAATTGAGTATATATTTGGAAGAAAATAAACCTATTTCTTATGACAGACACTGATAGCTGCCTACACAATTTCCATTCAGAACCTTGACTTTGTTTCGGACAGCAATGTGTCCAGTCAAAACTATTCACCTCCCTAGACTCTCTTGAAAATAAGGGTGGCCACGCCCTACTCAATGAGACATAATTATAAGTCTAATGGGTAGAACTTCCAGGAAAGCTGGTTTCTGAGAAAAAAGAACTTGCCTCTTACCCTTCTCCCTGAAAAATTCTTCCTGTCGATAACATAAATGTGATGCTTAGAGTATAGAAACTGTACTTCATGAGAAAGAAAATCATAATCTAAGGATTGTGGAACAGAAAGTGAGAAGCAGCCTAGATCCTTGAGGGCATGGTAGAGCCACACACCAGTCTTGATCTTTTGCTTTTATTCTTCATGTTACATAAAAAGAAAAAAAATTAAAACACCCTATCTGGGGCTTCCCTGGTGGCACAGTGGTTAAGAATCCACCTGCTAATGCAGACGACACAGGTTTGAGCCCTGGACCGAGAAGATCCCACATGCCATGGAGCAACAAAGCCCATGCACCACAACTACTGAGCCTGTGCTCTAGAGTCCACAAGCCACAACTACTGAGCCCGTGTGCCACAACTACTGAAGCGCGTGTGCCTAGAGTCTGTGCTCCACAACAAGCCACCATAATGAGAAGAAGCCCATGCACCACAATGAAGAGTAGCCCTCGCTTGCCGCAACCAGAGAAAAGCCCACGCGGAGCAACGAAGACCCAACGCAGCCAAAAATAAAATAAATAAAAATTGTTTAAAAATACTTTAAAAAAACACAAAAAACACTATCAGATTAAGACATTGTAGCAGGGATTATATTAGTATAGCTGACTGAAAATTTTGATAAACTCAGCCTCTACCTCATATCATACAAAAATGAACTTCAATGAATTAGATACCTAAATATAAAATAAAAAAAGTATGGAGGTGTGTGTGGGGAGACTTTACTTAAGAAGAATCATTGGTGCAGCCATTATGGAAAACAGTATGGAGGTTCCTCAAAAGACTAAAAATAGAATTACCATATGATCCAGCAATCCCACTCCTTGGCATATATCTGGACAAAACTATAATTCAAAAAGATATATGCACCCCTATGTTTATATCAGCCTATTCACAATAGCCAAGACATGGCAACAACCTCAATGTCCATCAACAGGTGAATGGATAAAGAAAATATGGTATATATATATATATATATATACATACACACAATGGAATATTATTCAGCCATAAGTAATGCCATTTGCAGCAACATGGATGAAACTAGATATTAT
>RJWK010034677.1:0-22552 GCA_004363435.1 Platanista minor | reverse complement strand
TCCCACCGCGGAGCACAGGCTCCGGACGCGCAGGCTCAGCGGCCATGGCTCACGGGCCCAGCCGCTCCGCGGCATGTGGGATCTTCCCGGACCGGGGCACGAACCCGCGTCCCCTGCATCGGCAGGCGGACTCCCAACCACGGCGCCGCCAGGGAAGCCCTATCCATGCACTTTTTGATGGACATTTGAATTATTACCAGTTTGGGGCTATTATGAATGAAACTGCTATGAACATTTGAGTGCAAGTCTTTGTGTGGACAATTTTCATTTATCTTAGGTCGATACCTAGGGATTGATAGGTCATATATTATGTGTATATTTACTTTTATAAGAAACTACCAAATTGTTTTCTGAGGTGATTGTGTAATTTTACATTCCTACCAGCAATATATGAGAGTTCTACTTTCCTCGTATGCTATCAACACTTTCTTTTTTGGTCGTTTAAATTTTACCATTCGAGAAGGTGGGAAGTTGTACTCTTTGCTGTTTTAATTTGCATTTGCTTGATGGCTTGTTTGATGCTGAGAATCTCTTCATTTGATTATTGACATTTCATAAATCTTCTTTTGTGAAGGATTTTTTAAACATTGGGCCATCAAAAATTATGTTATTTGACCACTTACTATTAAATTGTAAGATTGGTTTATAAATTATGAATATAAATCATTTGTCAGATACATGCACTAAGAATATTTTCCTCCATTCTGTGGCTTGCCTTGCTGTATTCTTACACTTCTAAAGAGTAAAATATTACAAGTTTGATCAAATTCAATTTATTAGTTTTCTTCTTTGGTTTACACTTTATGTGTCAGATCTAAGGACTATTTACCTACCCACAGGGTCATAAAACTTTCCTCCAACTTTTTTCTAGAAATTTTTTAGTTTTCATTTTTACATTTGGATCTATGATTCATTGAGTTGAGTTTTGTGCAAGATACGAGGTAAGGATGTATTTTTTTTCCATATTGATATCCAGTTTTTTTAGTACTATGCATTGAAAAGGCAATCTTTTCCCCTCACTTAATTTTCGTGGCACCCTTGTTAAAAATCAGCTGATTACATTTATATGGCTATTCTAAATCAGCTTATCAATTTCAATAAAAAATCATGCAGAGATTTTGATTGGAATTTTGGTGAACCTATATATATATATATATATATATATATATATATATATATATATATATATATATATATATATGTAAAATTTGGGAAGTATTGAGTATTGACATCTTAAGTGTACTGTCTTCCAATTCATGTGTATGGTACATCTCTTCTCTTTTATTCAAGTTTTCCTTAATTTCTCTCAGCAGTGTTTTGTAGTTTCAAGTGAATAAGCATATGTATGTAAAAATACATGTTTTTAAAAAGCCACATCTAAATATTTCATGTTTATTTTGATGCTACTGTAAATGAGACTTTTTAGAATAGAATTTTCCCATTCATTATTAGTGTACAGAAATAAACTTGGTTTCTGTACATTGATCCTGTATTACACAACCTTTCCAAATTCTTAGGCTCAAAGTGAGGGATGAAAAAAGATTCCACATTAAAGAAAACCATAAGAAACCAAGGGTAGCTATACTTATGTCAGGCAAAATCAATCAAATAAGTTTAAGTCAAACTGACAAAACTTTAGCTAGACTTGCAAAGAGAGAGCGAGAGAGAGAGGGAGATAAGAACTCAAATAAATAAAATCAGAAATAAAAGACATTACAACTGATACCACAGAAATATTTTTAAAAATGAGACTACTATGAGCAATTATATGCCAAAAAATTGGACAACTTAGAAGAAATGGATAAATTCCTAGAAAAACACTACCTCCCAAGTATGAATCATGAAGGATTAGAAATCTGGACAGAACAATAACAAGCAAGCAGATTGAATCAGTAACCAAAAATTTCCCAACAAAGAAAAGCCCAGGACCAGATACTTTCACCGGTGAATTGTACCAAACATATAAAGAATTAATACAAATTCTTCTCAAAATCTTCCCAAAAAATGAAGAGGAGGGATATTCTTAAAACCATTTTATGAGGCCAGAATTACCCTAATACTAAAGCCAGATAAGGATATTACAAGAAAACTATAGGTCAATATCCCTGATGAATGCAAAAATTTCAACAAAACACAAGCAAACCAAATTTAATAGCACATTAAAAGAATCATATACTATAATCAAATGGAATTTACCCCTGGATTCAAGAATAGTTCAACATATACAAATCAATAAATGTGATATGCCACATTAATAGAATGAAAGACAAAAATCATAGGTCATTTCCATAATTGCAGAAAAGTATTTGACAAACTCAACCTCCAATCATGATAAAAGTTCTAAACAAACTGGGTATAGAGGGACAATACCGCAACATAATAAAGGCCATATAAGACAAACCCACAGATAACAACATATGCAATTGTGAAAGGTTGGAAGCTCTCCTTCTAAGATCAGAAAAAAGACAAGAGCGTCTATTTTCACCACTCCTATTCAACATGATATAAGAAGTCCTAGCCAGAGCAATTAAGCAAGAAAAAGAAACAAAAGCCATCCAAATCAGAAAGAAAGTAGTAAAACTGCCTGTTTGCTGATGACATGATCTTGTGTATAAAAAATCCTAAAGACTCCCCCAAAACAGAACAAAACAAAACAAAAACTGTTAGACCTAATAAACAGATTCAGTAAAAGTTCAGGATACAAAATCAATGAACAAAAATTAGCTGTATTTCCATCTACAGATTCAATGCAATCCTTATCAAACTACCAAAGGCATTTTTCACAGAATTAGAACAAAAAATCTCACAATTTGTATAGAAACACAAAGGACCCCGAATAGCCAAAGCAGTCTTGAGAAAGAAAAATGCAGCTGGAGGAATCAGGCTCCCTGACTTCAGACTATACTACAAAGCTTCAGTAATCAAGACAGTATGGTACTGACACAAAAACAGAAATATAGATCAATGGAACAGGATAGACAGCCCAGAGATTAACCCACACACACCTTATCTTTGATAAAGGAGGCAAGAATATACAATGGAGAAAAGACAGCCTTTTCAATAAGTGGTGCTGGGAAAACTGGACAGCTACATGTAGAAGAATGAAATTCAAACACTCCCTAACACTATACACAAAAATAACCTCAAAATGGATTAAAGACCTAAATGTAAGGCCAGACACTAAAAAACTCTTAGTGGAAAACATAGGCAGAACACTCTATGATATAAATCACAGCAAGATCCTTTTTGACCCACCTCCTAGAGAAATGGAAATAAAAACAAAAATAAACAAATGGGAGACCTAATGAAACTTAAAAGCTTTTGCATGGCAAAGGAAGCCACAAACAAGATGAAGCAACAACCTTCAGAATGGGAGAAAATATTTGCAAATGAAGGAACTGACAGAGGATTAATCTCCAAAATATACAAGCAGCTCATGTAGCTCAATATCAAAAAAACAAACAACCCAATCCAAAAATGGGCAGAAGACCTGAATAGACATTTCTCCAAAAAAAATATACAGATTGCCAACAAACACATGAAAGGATGCTCAACATCACTAATCATGAGAGAAATGCAAATCAAAACTACAGTGAAATGCAAATCAAAACTACCTCACACAAGTCAGAACGGCCATCATCAAAAAATCTACCAACCATAAATGCTGGAGAGGGTGTGGAGAAAAGGCAACACTCTTGCACTGCTGGTGGGAATGTGAATTGATACAGCCACTATGGAGAACAGTATGGAGGTTCCTTAAAAAAACTAAAAATACAACTACTGTATGACCCAGCAATCCCACTACTGGGCATATACCCTGAGAAAACCAGAATTCAAAAAGAGTTCTGTACCACAATGTTCACTGCAGCACTATTTACAATAGCCAGGACATGGAAGCAACCTAAGTGTCCATCGACAGATGAATGGATAAAGGAGATGTGGCACATATATACAATGGAAGATTACTCAGCCATAAAAAGAAACGAAATTGAGTTATTTGTAATGAGGTGGAGGGATTTAGAGTCTGTCATACAGAGTGAAGCAAGTCAGAAAAAGAGAAACAAATACCGTATACTAACACATATATATGGAATCTATAAAAAAAGGTTCTGAAGAACTTAGGGGCAGGACAGGAATAAAGACGCAGATGTAGAGAATGGACTTGAGGACCTTGGGGGATGGGAAGGGTAAGCTGAGACGAAGTGAGAGTGGTATTGACATATACACTACCAAATGTAAAATCGAGAGCTAGTGGGAAGCAGCCACACAGCACAGGGAGATCAACTCGGTGCTTTGTGACCTAGAGGGGTGGGATAAGAAAGGTGGGAGGGAAAGACACAAGAGGGAGGGGATATGGGGAAATATGTATATGTATAGCTGATTCACTTTGTTATACAGCAGCAACTAACCCAAAAATGTAAAGCAATTATACTCCAATAAAGATGTTAAAAAGTAAATCAAAAAGTTAGTTGCACTTCCATACAATAACAATGAGCTATCTGAAAAACAAATAAAGGAAAAGATATTATTTACAATATGATCAAAAACAATAAAATACTTAACCAAGAAAAATTTCTATACACAAAAAACTAGACAACACTGATTTAAAAAATTGAGGAAGACAACAATAAATGGAAAGATATCCTGTGTTCACGGATTGAGTTAATATTGTTAAAATGTCCATATTACCCAAGGCCATCTATAGATTCAATGCAATCCCTATCAAAATTACAATGTCATTGTTCATGGAAACAGAAAAACTTTCCTAAAATTTGTACAGAATCACAGAAGACCCCATATATACAAAGCAATCCTGAGAAAGAAGAACAAAGCTTCAAGAGTCATACTACTTGATTTCAAACTATGCTGTAAAGCTAAAGGAATCCAAACAGTATGGTACTAGCATAAAAAATAGACATATAGACCAATGGAACAGAATCAAGAGCCAAGAAATAAACTCATACATATACAGTCAATTAGTATTGACATGGGAACTAAGAATACTCAGTGGAGAAATGACAACCTCTTTAATAAATGTTACTGGAAAACTGAATATCCACATGTTAAAGAATGAAATGAGACCCCAATATTATACCACTCACAAAAATTAACTCAAGATGGACTAAGGACTTAAATTTAAGACCTGAAACAATAACATTCCTAGAAGAAAACCTAGGGAAAATGTCCTTGACATTGATCTTGGCAATGAATTTTGGATATGACACCCAAAGCACAAGCAACAAAAGCAGAAATCAACAAATAGAACTACATCGAACTAAAAAGCTTCTGTACAGCTAAAGAAAAATCAACAAAATTTTAAAAAAGACAATGTACATAATAGGAGAAAATATTTCCTAACGATATATCTGATAAGCAGTTAATATTTAAAATATACAAGGAACTCATACAACTCAATAACAAAAAACAAACCAAAACCCCCCACAAAATTTAATTTAAAAACAGGCAGAGGAATTGCATATTTTTCCAAGGAAGACATACAAATGGCCAAGAAGTATGTGAAAAGGTGCTTAACATCATTAGTCTCCAAGGAAATGCAAATCAAAACCACAATGAGATATGACCTTACACCCGTTAGAATGGCTGTTAACAAAAACAAGAGATAACATGATGCAGAGGGTGTAGAGGAAAGGGAAGCCTCTTGCACTGTGGGTGGGAATGTAAATTGGTGCAGCCACTATGGAGAACAGTATGGAGATTCCTCAAAAAATTAAAAATAGAACTACCATATGACCCAGCAATCTCACTTTGGGTTCTATATCTGAAGGAGATGAAATCACTGTCTTGAAGAGATATCTGTACCCCCATGTTCACTGCAACCTTATTCACAATAGCCAAGATATAAAAACATCCTAAGTATCCATCAAGGAGTGAGTGGATACAGAAGATGTGACATATATATATATATATATATATATATATATATATATATATATGTGTGTGTGTGTGTGTGTGTGTGTGTGTGTGTGTGTGTGTGTGTGTGTATATATATATATATATATATACACACACACACGCACACGCACACACACACACATATATATATATTTATAATGGAATATTATTCAGCTCTGAGAAGGAAGGAAGTCCTGCCATTTGGGATACATGGATGGACCTTGAGGGCATTATGTTAAGTGAAATAAGTCTGACAGAGAAAGAAAAATACGGTATGATCTCACTTATATGTGGAAAGTAAACACATAGGCCTCTAGAAACAGAGAACAGAATGGTGATTTCCAGGGACTCAAGGGTGGAGTAAATGGGGAGTTGTTGATCAAAGTGTGTAAACTTTTATCTATAAGATGAATAAGTTCTGGAAACCTCATGTACAGCATCGTAAATATAGTTAACAATACCATATTGTATACGTGAAAGTTGCTATAGAAGTAGAGCTTTAATGGTCTCACTATAACAACAACGACAAGATGGTAATATGTGTGGTGAAATATGTAGTAACTAACCTTACGGCGGTAAACATTTCTCAATACGTGTGTGTATCAAGTCATAACACTGTACACCTTAAACTTACAAAATGTTATGTGTCAATTATATCACAATAAAGGTGGAAAATATTCAGTCCTAAATATTTCATGGTTTTGATGCTAATGTAAACGGGATTTTTAAAATTGAATTTTCCAATTCATTACTAGCATAGAGAAATAAATTTGATTTCTGTATATTGATCCTGTATCATCCAGCCTTGCTTAATTCACTTATTATACTAGTATTGTTTTTTTTAGATTTCTTCAGATTTTCCAAGTATGCAATCATGTCATCTATGAATTCAGACAATTTAACATCTTTCTTTCCAATCTGTATACATTTTATTCTTTTTCTTACATTATTTCACTAGCTTGGACATCCAGTTCAATAATAAATAGTAGTGAGAGCAGACATTCTTTCCTTGTTTCAGTCTTGGGGGAAAACACTGTGTCTTTTCCCGCTAAGTATGATGATAGCATTCTGTAGATGCCCATGTCAGATTGAGAAAGTTATCTTCTTGCCTGAGTTTGCTGAGTGTTTATCATGCATAGATGTTGAATTTTACAATGCTTTTTCTGTATCTATTGAGTTTTGTCCCCTGTATTCTGTTACCATGGAAAGTTATATTGATTGATTTTCAAATGTTAAATCAACCTTGTATTCCTAGGATAAAATCCAGTGGTCATAAAGAATGACCACTTTCATATATTTCTGGATTCAATTTGCTAATATGTTGTCAAGGATTTTTGTGTCTATGATTATATGCGATTTTGGTTTTTAATTTTTTTAATCTTTGGTAATTTCTTTGGTTCTTATATCAATGTAATGCTGGCCTGATAAAATTGACTGAGAAGTATTTTATACTTCTCTATTTCCTGAAATTGTTTTCATAGGTTTGGTATTATTTCTTCCTTAACTATTTGATATAATTAACCAAGGATGCCATATGGGCCTTGAGTTTTATTTGTGGGACCATTTTAAACTATGCATTTAATTTCTTTACTATACTATATATATAGTAATATCTTGTTAATATATATGTATCATTTTTGTTTTTGAAGGAATTTTCCATTGCATCTAGGTCATCAAATTTATTGGCATATTATACATCCTTATCATCATTTTGTTTTCTGTAGAATCTGTAGTAATACCCCCTTTCCCTCTCTCTTTTGATAATTGTTGTCTTCTTCTGCTCTCTTCCCTGAATTCCCCTCATGTCTGATAATGTCGCTCCATGCTAGGTGGTCAGAACTCGAGGATCTCCCAGCCCTTTTCCAGTTCCAGAAATTAGACCACTGAGAAATCCCTGACAGTGCTTTTCCTGTCTGTGTGCAGGCCCACTTTTTGCACGAGTCCCTTAGTATTCACCAACAAAATCATGAGGACCCCCTCTCGATTTCTGAGGCTCTTTGTCCATGCACTTCCCTCTTCCCAGGCTCCCCAACCTCGCTGGACACTTATCTCTATTCAACTCAGCAAAACTGATGTGCTTCTAGAAAATGCTTCTAAGCCGAAATCAAAGTGGATCCTAGGGTCCACCTCATCTGCTTTCATGTTTTCAGGGATCACGGTCCTCACCACTGATTGTTGTCCAATATCTGAAAAGCATTGATTCATATGGTATGTACCACTTTCTAGTTTTTGTTATAGCAGGAGGGAATTCTGGCACCAATTAATTCTTTCACGGCCAGAAGCAAAATTCTGGAAGCCTCACTATCAACTTTTTGATGTTTGTGGGATTTTTTTTCAATATTTTACTAATTAATTCAACAGAATCTTATTTAACATTTGCTATATAGTGCCAAGCATTTAACAATTATGAATTAATATATAATATACCATTTAGACTGGGTTCATATAGATCCCTATGTTCTTTTCTTTTTTTTTTTTTTCATTTATTTCACCTGGTGTTTGCTAAGTGTTTTTTTTTTTTTTCCTGTAACTTAAAGTGTTTATTTATTTATAAGTGTTTATTTATTGTATCTATGTTGTTCTCAACTGGCAAGCTATGTTCTCAGAGGACACAAATTCTCCTTAGGTAGGACTTGTTTTTCTTTCTACTTTTTAAATTTTTTTGAATTTTATTTTATTTATTTATTTTTTATACAACAGGTTCTCATTAGTTGTCTATTTTATACATATTAGTGTATATATGTCAATCCCAGTCTCCCAGTTCATCCCACGCCCCCCACCCCCCACCCCGCTTTCCCCCCTTGGTGTCCATATGTTTGTTCTCTACATCTGTGTCTCTATTTTTGCCTTGCAAACTGGTTCACCTGTACCATTTTTCTAGATTCCACATATGTGCGTTAATATACGATATTTGTTTTTCTCTCTTACTTCTTTCTACTTTAATTCTTTCATTTCTTTGTTCTTCACCTTTTAATTTGGAAAAAGAATTCTCAAATGTGTTCTCTGCCTCACTGATTAAATTTTAGATAGCTATTTCCATCCTATCCCCCTTCTCTTGAATTTTAGTTTCCTTAAATATTTCTTGATATAATGGAACACTCTTTTAACACTCTTTTAACTCAGTCTGCTCTTACATCATCTTCTATTCTATCACTCTGTTCACAGAATTTTTTTGGCTTTATGGAAATTATATACGTTACTCTCTAAAGTTGTCTTTTGAATTCTGCAGTGTAACTATTTTAAAAATTGTATTTCCTCCCTTGTATCTTGGGTGTAATGATATTCATCTCGTGATTACAACAAAGGCTCTGCCAAGTCTTTTAACAGGTCTCTTATGGTGATTACTTATTTCTTTGCATTTATCCTTGAACAAGAAGGTATGTGGAAATTGATGGGTAGGTGGATTTTCCTCCGTCACTTCTGAGCTCCGACTGGTCAGAATCCTCTCTCATCAGAATCTAAAGTGCTTCTGGATAGGCTTATCCCATTTCAAACCTTTTGATATTGGACATATGCTTGTATTTCATAAGTATTCTTTCAACAAGGTGGAGGAGGGGAAATCAAGTACCAGTGGAAATCTCGAGGATAGAAGTTTCAAAATATTTAGAACAGAACACTGAACAGGATATATCAGCTTGGAAGCACTCACTCGCTCTCATGACTTCAGATGTACCCTGCAAATCCTTGGCCTCCAAATTAATGACCCAGACATTCCTAGTGACCTTGGATGCACATATCCCCTTCCTACCAGATATCTTCACCTCAGCCCCAGGCATCTCAAACGCAGTGTGTCCAGGATGAAACTTATCATTCCTCCTATATTTCCTACATTCGAAAATGACCATCCACATAGTCATGTTAACCAGACCCCCGAGGTTCTTTTTAAACAACCTGGTGTCCCTCAGTTAGCGCACTTGGTCTGTGCAAATTCTACATCATCCTCCTCCTTAAAAATCTGCCTTATTTCTCCACTTCTTTCTGTGCCCACCGCTCCCACTGTTTTCATTTGGCTAGACTATTAGAATAATATTCTAACCGATTTTTCTTCCTTCTGTATTATTCTCCTCCCATCAGTCCATCTCCTTTCTTCCAGTGCTTTTTCAAAAAGATAGGTCTGATTGTGTTACTACCTGCCTTAAAACATTCCAATATCTTCCCTTTATCTAAAGGATAACATCCACATTCACCAGCATCAATATGCTCTAAAACAGGAAAGTGCCTGTGGATCACCTGAGGAGATAGTAAAAGTGTAGATTCTGATTTGGTAGATGGAGGTGGGACCTGAGATTCCGCATGTCTAACAAGTTCCCAGGTGATGCCCATGTTGCTACTCCTTGGACCACACTTCGAATAGCACGTCGCTAAGATAGGGCTTCCTATTCACATCTCTCTCTTCAATCATCTTTCTTTTCTGCCCCCTCCACTGCCGCCCTTTTCACTCACTTACCTACTTAAAGTGCCTAGAAGAACATCTCTGTGATTAAGTCATGTAGCTTCTCTGTTCAAACTGCTCTTCTCTGCCCTTTCCCCTGGAGAATACCTACTCCTCTCTCACAATTTTCTCAGGTTGCATTTTATAATACACTCTTTCCTTGTATCTCCCTTATCTCTTAAGTAGACTTATTTACTTCCTCTTTGTGTCCTGGCTGTACTAGGTATGAACCAGCTATTCTCAGAGCACATGTTACCCCTTCTTAACAGATTTTGTTTCTATACCTATTTTCTTTACTAGTCTGCAACACTTCAAGGTCAGGGACTGTGTCATATCACCGGTACCTAGCATGCCATCTGTCGTTTTGCAGCTACTAATAAATACCTTTTGTAAGAACGAATGAATATAAAATCAAACAGTAGAATGAATTGAACATTCATTTGAAATGTTGCATATAGTTATATTAGTTTTCTTTAGCTGCATAATAAGTTATCACAGATTTAGCAGTTTAAAACAACAAAAAATTTATTATCTCACAGCTTTCATGGGTCAGAAGTCCCTGAGTCCTCTGCTCAGAGCCTGCCCAGGCTGAAAGCGTGGTGCTGTGATCTCATCTGAGGCTCCAAATGCTCCTCCAGCTCATGGGCTGGGGCAGACACTCTTCCTATGCTGTCGGGCTGAGGGACCTGCGTTCTTGCTACTTGTGGGCTGGTTCCACTCCCAGCTCCTACAGGCTGACTGTGGAAATCTTCAGTACATGGTCCTCATAGGCTGTTCACAACAGTACTGTAGCTTTCTTCCAGACCAGCAGGGACACAGCTGTCTGACTCCATCCCTCTCCGGTCTGCTATGATGGGAACTTTATAAACCTAACCTCACCACATCGCCATATAGCATAACCTAGCCAAGGGGGCGGGGATACATGATCTCATCACATCCACGGCCCTGCCCTCACTCGTGGAGGGTTCCGTGGGCATGGACAGCAGGGTGAGAATCTGGGGGCATCTTTGAATTCTCCCTGCCCCAATAGTTAACAGGAGAACTTGAGGGGCTCATGTCAAGTTTGGGAAAATGGGAAGAGGAGCCAGTATTGAAGAGGAAGGTAAAATGAGATCTATCTATATGATCAAGATATGAGATTTACCATTATGATATGCTAGAGCTGTTTTTTTTAAAGATGTTGTTCAATTCTTCTTTTTATAAATGACATAAAGTTTGAGGAACTTGTACTTTGTGGTAAAGCAGCATTCCTGACTGCTACTCAGACGCTCTTCCTTCTACCTTATGATTGCCTTCTACCCCAATTCATTGCCAAAAACCAAACAAAAATCCCTCAGCCTTTGTGTGAAAAGGGACTTTATTGTGGAATAAAGTCTGAGCAGCCACTCTTAAGTTTCTTCTTCAAATTATCAACTCTAAAGCGAACCTTAAAATTCAAGTTTAAAAGAATGTGGTTGATGGCTTTTGAACTAAGACTGGCAGCTTATCTTTTTGCAAAGCATAAGTGCATGGAGGCAGCTGCATTAGCTTCCGCTTAACCTCCTAGAAAGGCAGGCACCAGCCAGGATTGCAGGTTTCAGCTCCTTGTGGAAGGTGTCTGTTGCTTTTCTACAAATCCATCTGAACCCTGCGATTTGAATGACAGGTGCTTAATGTTACTGAACAGACTTGTTTACCTTTTCATCTCCTGCACTGAGTGGGATTAAACTTCTGAGCTGTGACAGGTGATGTAATGACAGTATTATCAGTTTTTAAATTTTTTAATACTTGCTCACTCATGGCTTATTCCCCTGGGATAGTTCCTCTCTTCCCCTGGAATCCACTGATGATATATTATCATGGTTCAATATATTCATCCCACACCAAGCCAGCATAACTGGGTCAAATATTTTTGCTCATAGGTAGAACTCCCGTAGGCAATTATCAGTTCCCTTTATGATTAATGTAAAATCTGTGGTGTTTCTATTAATGGAAGTGCATGCTGGGACATTCACAGTCACATACTGGAGATAAACTTTGTCATTACATTAGAAGAATGTAAAAATTCCTGAAGCAACCAGAAACTTGGTAGCACCTGTAATTTCTGAGCATATCAATTTGCCAGGAAATTAGAGTGAACTACCAGCATGACAAGCTCTATTTTTGGGAGCCACTTTTTGCAAAAATGAGAGTGAAGTTCTTTGGTTTTTTGAATCCCATATTTTGAAGCAAAAGCACAGACTCTGAGAACACACACTCTTCAAATTCAAACTCCTCCTAAGAATATTACTGTTTTACAGGAGAGGAGAATCTGATGCAGATGCTTCAGTGCAACTAACACCAGGATTCCATATGGCGGAGCATTTACTCATAAAGAATCGAGCGTGGAAATTCATGGCTTATATATTTCAAAACAAAACAAAAAAATAGCCCTTGAAGCATAAAGATGAATTGGAATCCTATTGTTCACAAAAAGATCTTCACTTACAGTGTGTGGTGTGTGTGTGTTAAGGTGTGTGTTTTCTGCACGGAGCCTTGTGTTTCTCCTTGACAGTCACTCTTCCCAGACCAAGTTGTGTAACTCAGGCCTGCAAAGAAAGGCCACCCTGCCTCTAGAGGGTATCGGTGAAAATGTTATATTCCATATATATGTATGGAGATATATATACAGTATTTATATACATAGTATCCATATGTACACATAATGTATGTGCAAGTATTACTGAATATTTATTTCCCCTCTGTCGTAGAACTCAATAATTTCTTCAGAAACTTTTTTCCATCTATGGCAGAAGCAGCTTCCGGCCAGCAGAATGTGTGCTGTAACCTTTTGTAGTGTACTGTTGTCGCTGGGAAGTGGCTGCCCAGACAGAGACCACATGTGCCAGCCTCCTCACACATCAGTGCAGCCATTCACTGAGTGCTAGTGAAGTGAAGTCTGAGAACAAGTCATTAGCCCCACTCCCAAGGCTGCTCCACAAAGGCCCCACTCCTCTCTCCTGGCTGGAGGCTGCAGAAGTGGAGGCCCTGGGACAGGACAGAAGGAACATGGATCCCTGCATCACCGTGTGGAGAAAAGCCAGCCTTTCATGACCCAGAAACATCTGCCCTGGAATTTGTATGCAAAAATACTTTTACTTAGTTATGCCGCTAAAAGGTGAGGATTTGATTCTTGCAGCTGCTAGCATTACCTGAAACAATACGGACATCAGGGATTTGAAGTAGGTGCTGCCATAATATATCTAAAATATCTGACAGGAGTTTAGCAGTTTTGCAATAGGCAGGGAGGAAACAGATGAAGCAAGCTGGAAACCCCTGCTCTGCTGCAGTGAAACATTTGGTAAAACGGTCACCCTTGTTAGTGTGGAAGGCAGACCCGGTGCCCACTGAGTCTGTGCATCTTGGGAAACTGCTTGGAAAGAGCCAGATGCTAGCATATGCGGATCTTCCCTTGCTGTGTTTGGCAAGGTATTTCAAGAAGGAATGAGCTGGTTTGCAGACGAAAAGGAGCAGAAAAAAAAAATGTCTCAGAAATTTGAAGTTGCACAGGTTTGAAACTGCTTCTAGAGGACAAACGATGTGAAAGAAGGCTAAATCTTCGAGCCCCCAAGACCCATTAAGACTTCTCAAATGAACATAGTGACACAGCCCTGAAGCTAAAACCAGATTAAGCCGGCCACCCAAGACTGTTGTTCCAGATAGCCTCAAATTACCTACCATTACCTTAACAGAGAGGGGCAGAGAGGGGGAGGGGTGAGCAGAGAAATAAAGCAGGCACAGGTATTTTTCAGAAAAGAGCGTTTAGTGTGAGTTGCCATGATGCTGGCTGGAAACGGTGAGCAGTGAGGGTTATCTTTGTCAAACCGCTTATTCTGTCCTAACCAACACACCGTCCCAGAGAGTCACCAACTTGTTATGCACGACTCCCCCGGCAGCTTGCACTGGCTCACATCCATGTCACATCACCGTTGCTTACTTGGCACAGAAGCCTTCCTTTGGCCATAGGCATCATGTTTACTGAGTTTCTTATATTCCTGTATAGTCTAAACTAAAGACTCCTAGAGGAAATAGACCAAGTACATGCAATTCTTTTCATGGTGTGCCTAAGTTACATGTGTCACGTACCAGGAATTTCTCAATGACCATTCCTTTTGGATGGAAGAGATGATCAAAGCTGGTATCTGGAAGAGATGTTCCCTAAATGCAAACCTTCAGGTGCTATCAGGGGAGGGAGGAAGGAAATCATGGGTCAGATGTTTTCCTTTGGGGATTTATCAAGTAAGGAAAACTAAAATGATAAAATTTTCAGTTGTGTGGATTCCTATCATCTAAAAATCATCAAAATTTCATCTCATCTTTGCCTGGCAAAGAAGCCCACGTCCAGGGGGGAAACACAGGACCATTTTTCTGGTTAAGCAAGTGCTGTACACAGCAAAAAGTGACCTGATAATAAACTACTAACCAAGGGAACTAATAAATAAAGGTGCCAACCGCAGCTGAGGAGTAATGCTCCCTAGCTGGTATTTTCAGGGAACTGGCCCCATGCAAAGTGTTGCCACACATTTTTCTAAGATGTAGCTGACTGTGTTTTGTAAGTTACAGATTAGCTGGAGGTGTAGCCCTCCCCCAGAGGGACTCTGTGGTGAGCTCCAGTCCAGGGACATGGAACAAAAGCAGTGCTGAGATTGACTGTAAACTGGGCAAGCATCCACCTCCCGAGTGGTTATTTCCAACTCCCATACAAACAAAATTCCCTGAGAGATGGGCATTGCTGAGCCCTGTGAATATGTACAGGGAAGGGAGAGGAAGATAAAAGGGAAGGGAACATGCGTGCCCTTTTCTCATGAGGCATCAAGGGATTCCTCTCAGCGGTTTTGAAATCTGAGTCTCCCCAAAAGCTACAGGCAGCTTAGGAGGGAAAGAAGCCCACTGCAGTACTCAGATCAGTAATGATACACTTCTATTGAATGCTGAGGCGCAATTATTTTCACCTGAAGTTTAATGCGTTCCCGGAAACCACAAGGAGAACCGCTCTGAAGAATGCCCCTTAATGGCAGGTGATAGAAAAAAAATTTTCTTGCTACAATTCTTGGCATCTAGACAATTACTTAAACCAGAGATAGAAAATTATATTTGGAGCCAAAAATATGACCTCTTCCTTTATTCCACATGCCCGGAATACATCTGTGGCAAGTAGATGTTCTATCAGCCTGGCTGGAATGATACAGGTAGAGAAGACTATTCCAGAAAGCAGAAGGTGGGGAAATGCATGTCATTCTGCCAAGAGGAAGGATGGTTAGGCAACTGTCAAAAATGACTTCTCTAGCTCGTTAAGAAAGTGTGTGCAATTGTGTGAGAAGTCAAAGGCTAGTGTGAGTGCTAGGAATGGACATCCCCAAGGGGCAGACAGAATGGGGAGGGGGAAGAATGAAGACGTGTACCCGTTGGCCTCCCTAGGACGCTGCTTTGGAAGAAGAAATTGAGGTTGTAAGGGGCAAAAACCAGTGCCTAAGGGGTAGGAAGCTTAATAAAAGCTACTGAGGTAAAGGAAAGCTCTTGGAACATATGAGTTTCCCACGGACATTTATGAAGAATTCACTGTCGATTAAGTACGCTGGGCTTGGTGGAAGGTTTCAGAGCAATTTTAGGAAAACGGAAGGAGGCAAAGTCAATGACACCAAGGCTATTGACTCCTTTGTTTAAAAATGGCAGGACAGAAGATGTCAGGAAGCGGAGGTCCTTCACACTATTGAATTCAGGCTTTAAAACACTTGTGGGGATTGTACGGTGAGTCCAGCCGTCGTAGCTGACAGAATGATAGATACATGAGGACCCAGACCTTGTAATAAAGGAAGAGTGCGCACTGCTTAGTCACCATAAGTGAAGAGTGGAACACGCAAAGTTGGGACATAATCAGGTTACCCAGCACTCTTGGATGAAGACAAGACGGTGGGTGGCTTTGGGATGCTAACGTTAGGAGTTTGAGGTCACACATTAGCCACGTGAGGATGAGGGTCCTCAGAAAGGAGAGACACAGACAGGAGACAAGGTCAAGGTGCCCTCCCATCTATTTGCTGCAGGGGTTAATCATGCATTTCTGATTTTAAAATGTATTGATATGAGGCTAATGCTGAGAAGAGGGATACAGAAAATTCTGAGCAGTGACATATGTGGGACATCGGTGACATGGGAAACTCAGATGACGGTAACTGCACCTCTCTGCCCGTGGAAAGTTCATGAGTATGACTGTTGAATGGCTGTATTAGGATGGAAGGAAAGTGAGCACAGACGTCCCCCGCTTAGTTACACCAGCCCACCAGCTGCTCTGCAGACGCATCTTGGAGGATGTCACAGCCATAAACCTCTCTCCCCTTCATCTCTCTGCAAATCTCTATCTTCCATTAAGTCTTATGTCAAATATCCCTCCTCTCTATAATATTCATTTCTTCTCAGATAGAATTAACTGTTCCCGCCTCTCTGATCTCCTGGTATTTGCTATAAATGACACGTGTCAGTTTCCTCTTGTTGCAGTACTAATGACCATAAATTTAGCGTCATAAAACAGCACGCATTTACTAATTCATGGTCTCCATGGGTCAGGAGCCCTTATGCTTTAGCTGGGTGGTCTGCTCAGGGTCTCACAGGCTGAAATGGGGGCGTCAGCCAGCTGTACAGTCATCTGCAGGCTCCAATGGGGAAAGATCCACTTTCAGTCTCCCTCAGGTTCCTGGGGGAATTATTTCCTAGAAAGTGAAAGGCTGAGTCCTGTTTCCTGTTGGTTGTCAGCCAGGGATCTCCCTCGGGTCCTGGAGGCTGTCCTTGGGTTCTAGACCTGTGGTCCTGTTACAGGCTGCATTCTCCCAGGCCTGCAGGAGAACGGCTCTCTGCCTCTCCACCTTGTTTTAACAGGGCTGACCTGATTAGGTCTGCCCACCCGGGATTATCTCCTTTTGATTAACTCAGAGTCAACTGATGAGCAACCTGATCACAGGAGCAATGTCTCATCACATTCACTGGCCCTCACCGACACTCAAGGGAAGGAGATTCTACAGGGTGCGTATGTGACCTGGAGGAGGGGCTTGGGCATCCTCCTGGCACTCTGCCTGCCGTGCTGTACAACAGTCACATGTGGTATCGTAATCATACATACTATTATGGTGTAACTAGGATAGATAGGTAGTTAGATAGATAGGGATAGAGACAGATGATAGATAGATAGATAGATATAGATAGATAGACAGATAGATAGATCCATAGAGCTATAACACAATCTCTTGCATGTAAGCACGCCTAGAGCTGAGACCATGCCTCTTTCAAATCGGCATCCTCAGCAACTAGTACGATGCTAAAAATACAGTAGACATTCAATAAGTTATCTTAAGGTCAATGCCAATGGAAAAACAACATATAACAGCAACAACAGCCAACAACAGCACAACTTGGGATGGGCTTTGGGGGAAATAATAAGAAATAGATTTGGGAATGGCATAGGAAGGTGAAGAACATGGAAGGCAGCCTCCAACAACGTGTCCAGCCCAGCCTGCATGCTCCACTCCAGGCTTCTGAGTAAAGCATGTGCTACTTTATACCACTCCCGGCAGAAGTGTCAATATGTTTTCAGATATTTGCAACATCAAAGAGAAACGACATGACCACCTCAGGGCAGGGAGCAGGGTCTGCATTCTCTCCTCGTCCCAGAGCTGGGCGGCACTTCCCCGGGGGAAGAGCTGGGGCTGGAAGAAAAGTGCAGGCCCAGGTGTAGAGCAGGAGGACCTCTGAGCTCAAGGCTGCGTGCGGCTGGTGGTGGAGGTGGCTACGTCTGGGACAGTTGCCTAGGTAGGAAAAAGCCCCATTGACAGCTGAAGAGCCCAGCTGCCCAGCACACGGACAGCCAAACAAGGAGCACCCCAGCCCCACTTTCTTGAAAACACTGACCTTTGTAACTGGATTATAAGGAAATTAGGAAACAGTGTGGCCTGGCGTCCAAAGAAGCCTTAGTAACTTCACTTTCAACTTCTAGCAGGTTTCATTGGGTGATGAAGACAATTAAGGCTCGTAACATACCCCAGGAAGTCCTGACTCGTTACCGGAGCAGACTGTGGTCTCAGCCTAGTCGGATTCTGGGGCCATCAGGACTAAAGCCCTGGCATCTTCATTCCCACCTCGTCGCCTATGTAAGGGACGCCGCTTAGAGCACAAACGCTGAGACCTTCACGCACAGCAGCAGGCTTGCACAATCACACGGAGACCAAGCTGCCTTTTACTGCCATCATGACCAAGAGTGACACACTTTAGAAAAACTTTACAGTCTGATGGAAGCAGCATTTTGAGAATTTCCATGATATATCAAGAAACGACATTTTTTTATTGCCAGACTTGTTGTATAAGTTTTACAGCTGGTGGTGATCAATGTTCGTAGCTCATTCGGAGACGTGGGGTCTCCTGTTCACTGGGCACATGCTCAGAGGACCTCACCATTCGAGTTGCCACGGCTACAACAAACGTGAAACAGAGCATCGTCCCAAATCTGTGCATCTGCAAAAACCAGTGTGCAGTGCACAGACCAGCAGCAGAAAGAACAAAAAGCTCTGGGCTTTGTCTATGGGACAAACATAGACACCGTTTCCTCAACGACGGGCCTTTCTGACCTCAGCCTGACTCTGAGAAGAGGCTGCAAGCAGGGACACTCATCACACCATCTGAGAAGTTGTGGAGTAAAGTTGTGAAGGGCCAGTGTCCCCAGTCTTTCCAGGGATCAAAGGCAAAGCACTGGAACAGAGACAGTGCATAGGAGACTTCAGGAAGCCCCAGTTCAGTTTCATGCAGCTCAGAATCTGGGGATTTCTGCATGCAAAAGCTATCATTTCCACCCGCAAGCTCATTTAGCAGACTTATTTCTTATTAGGAAAATCTGATGCCTTATGAAGCCAGGGCTCAGAAGTAATCATAACTCTGGAGCCCACAAAGTGAACACCTAATCCAACCAGACTTGCCTAAGAACTCAGACAAAGAACGCTGCACTGTCTATGGAAGCCCGAGACCTCTTGTTTTATCGTTAGGAACTTGGGTACTTTTGCTGCTGATGGGAGAGTTCCCACTGTGAGGACCACATCAGTTCTCTAAAGCGAGGCTGAGTCTAGAGCCACATCCCCTCATCCTCCCTCTGACCTTAATGCCCTTTTGCACCTTCTATGCAGACAGAGGAGGGAAGCAAAAGTCTGAGGCTACTCAGCTCTGTCCACCTGGTCTCCCCCGTCGGGGGAGGGGTAAAACAGGTGACTGGGGATGTGAACCGTGCTGTCTGGTGACCCGGGTAAAGGATTTAATGGAAAATAAACGAGCAAACAAAGGAGCGACACGGACTCTTTGCCTCATCCTCTCATTTCCAAGAGGAAACTTGAGTTGGAACTACTCTTCTGAGCACCTCCACCCCAGCTCACTCTCACTCACTCTCCCCTGAGGAGAGGAGAGCCCTATTGCCTCGTCTGCCTGGGAGAGGTCCTGAGCTCACGTGCTCTGGCTGGACAGGTGTCCCTGGGTGACCCCCCACCATGCGGTAAGCAGTGCCAACCAGCAGGGGTCCTGCAACGGCATTGCTAGTTTGCCTGGGACTGCACGGCATTTAGCACCAGGGACAAAGCTGATACTGTCATCTGACTTCTTGGTCTATTTCTCAATCGGTCAGGATTCGAAGGGAAGTGATGTGATTGATGCTCCCCTCGTGGACAATTGGGAAGAGCACAGCATCTGGAAACCAGGGCCTTGATTCAAGTCACTGGCTGTCACCTTGAGCGCTTCTCACCAACACTGAATCTCTGTTCATTTGTAAAAAAGACTCAATGAAATTAGCTCCACAGACAGTGTTGTACAGAGCTTATCTAGATAGGACAGCATGATCCAAATGCTGGCAGTTAATGAACTCAACTTATTTTGATCTCCCAGAAAAAAAGGAAACAGTAAATGCTTTATAGATACCAGAAGCTAGCTATTGATGGGCACTTAGTTTTCTTCTTTGTTCTTTAATTTCCTTCTTTCCTGCTTCCTTTCTCCTCTTGTTTTTTTTTTTTGTTTTGTTTTTTTCCAAGCCAAACTGTATCCAGCTTTATTAAAGATACTTTTCATAAACAATCATGGTATTTCAGGCAGGACATGGGCAGACAATCGTTAACAGTATACAACAACTTTCAAACTCCCTTTTGCAATGGACTACCAAAATCGGAAAGCCACTATAAAACCCCATGAAGTCTTCATGTGATGCTCTGAACAGGGAAAGTTTAGAGTGAGGGTTGACATTTCACATGTAGTATGTTGCTTAACAACTTTTCACAAGCCGACCCTGACTTTCAGGAAATGGAAATGAAAATGGCGAAAGTATCAATCTGAAGATCCACAGTCTAAAAAAGGAACCGCTGCTCTTTTGAGGGACGCCATCTCAATGGTGACAAAGCAGAGTCCAGATTGCCTGACATACTGGTAACCCATTTTTGGGCGGTCAGGTTCCAACAGGTCTCTGGGTTTAAGGGAGTCAAGTCTAGGCTGAAGGTGCAGAGGGGGAAGAGGACATAAAAACTAATTTTAATTTTTCCACACCACAAGGCGTTTGTGCCAAGGTGGCTACTGTGTGTCAACATCAAGGAACCCCTCCTTCCTGGGAACCAGGAGGAAGTCTCTCAAAACCAGACGGGAAAGGTGTTTTTTTCCCATGTCAATCCAGCTTCAGAGACGATCTATTAGTGACATGTGCTCTTCCCCCAAAAAACAACGATGAAGTGTTCTGTATGCTAACAACATAGCTTAAAAAAAAAAAAGAGTAAAACAAAATTCTGCCTTTTTATAAAACTTGATAAAAAATAGTATTTCAAACTGTACAGTCACCAGAAGTACACAGTTATCCAAAATGCACAGTTCACTTGGCATCTCCAGCACCTTCGGCTTTCTGTGCCTGGTCTGTTTTGGCATCTCCGTGTTCTGCAGGGTTATTCCCATCCTTGCCAGCATCAGCTTTCCCCTTTTTCCCTTTGGGTACCTTCTCTCCCTTCTTTGCAGGGGCTGTTTTAGGCTCGGGCTCTGGCTTTGGAGGAGCAGGTTTAGCAGATAATCTTGCAGATCTTCTCTGTGGTTCATCCTTCACCTTGGTTGCGAGAGCGACCCCTGGACTGGCCAAAGCCGTGCGCCACTGCGTCCCTGTGTCCAGCGCCTACGTCCCGCTGCCGTCGCCACCATGCCCAAGAGAAAGGCTGAAGGGGATGCTAAAGGAGATAAAACCAAGGTGAAGGATGAACCACAGAGAAGATCTCCTCTTGTTTTTACGCAGAGTTTCTCTGCTGGCATTTTCACAGAGGCGTGAAGCTTGGAGAGGGTTTGAGGGCGTTTTCTTCCTAATTGAAAGAATAGTTTCAGTAGAAGACTTTTGCTTTAAAAAACTAAAAATACCAAATCATTGTAGAATAAAATAAGAACTGATAGGGCTTCCCTGGTGGTGCAGTGGTTGAGGGTCCACCTGCCGATGCAGGGGACACGGGTTCGCGTCCCCGGTCCGGGAAGATCCCACGTGCCGCGGAGCGGCTGGGCCCGTGAGCCATGGCCGCCGAGCCTGCGCGTCCGGAGCCTGTGCTCCGCAACGGGAGAGGCCACAACAGTGAGAGGCCCGCGTACCGAAAAAATAAAAAAATAAGAAATAAATAAGAACTGATAGAATGGAAAAAAGTATAGGGGATTCAGAACTGGGTGCGAAAATTTAAGTCGAGGAAACTTGAGGAGAATCTCTGTGAGATAAGAACATCAGCTACAGGACAGAAGCTGCTAAAACAACTGTTATTGCTGTGATAAAATCGCCTGGAACATGTAACACACACATGGAATCAGACTTGGCACCTTATGCCAACGCTTAACAACTTGTTCAGATATGAAGACCCTATCAAGACCCTGCACCTCTCCTACTCAGGCTTACTCTTAGTTAATCAAATCAATAGCATTTAAATGAGTTTGTTATTAAACATAACAGCAACTGTGCACTTTTCTACAATAGCTAAGACACGGAAACAACCCAAGTGCCCATCAACAGAAGATTGGTGAAAGAGATATTCCATATATACTATATGTATGTATCTATATCTATGTATAGATATAGATACATACATATAGTATATATGGAATACTACTCAGTCATACAAAAGAAAAAAATACTGCCATTTGCAGTAACATGGATGGACCTGGACATTATAATAC